>JANAVB010042914.1:55000-70861 GCA_029216955.1 Iris pallida
TGTCACAGAACGTTTTTAGACAAACAAAACGGTATACCGCCGTATGCCGGAGCATACCGTCGGTATGCCGACGTTTTGTCACAGAACGTTTTTGTGGTCCACTAAGCGGTATACCCCGGTATGCCGGAGCATACCGTCGGTATGCCGACAATTTGTCATAGCAAGTTTTGGGGCGATAAAACGGTATACCGCCGGTATGCCGACAATTTGTCACATCAACTTTGTGGACGATAAAAACGGTATACCGCCGGTATGTCGAAGCATGCCGCCGGTATGTCGCTCTGTAAGTAATTGATTTTTGACTTGTGCTTTTACTTGTCATCCATCCTTAGGTGTTTACAGATATACCTAGACTTTGTACAGACACGAAGACTCTAAGCAGGAGGAAGCCGTCTTATGCAAGGAGCGCCGGTAACTGCTTCAGTCTTCGATGCAAAGGATGGTTGCACTTGAACGAAAAGACTTTGTGTAGTCGAGCTTCTGAGAAGATATGAATCTGAAGACACAGAAAACTAAACTACGAAGATGCTGTTAATATATCAAAATAAAATGTGCCAACAATCTCCCCTATTTTGATAATTGACAAAATAGAGAGATAGCATCTTCAGGGAGTAACTCCCCCGTAGGTAGACAACTCCCCCTCAATACGTTTTCTCCCCCTTTGTCACTTAGTCAAAGATGTGAAAAAATAGTAATAAAAGATAGCAAGAATAAGGACAAGATCATAGAATAAAAAGCATGTATATATATGAAAGTGAAAGAGAATACATGCAAGACATTCATACTACATAAGACACTTGAAACTACTCCCTCGACGAGAGTTTTAGTAACACACAGAAGACACAAACCAAGTCCCCGCAGGACTGCAAAGTACTAGAACCAACAACACATAGGTCCCCGAAGGACCGCAAAACAGAATAGAAAACAAACACAATAAACTAAAACACGCATTATTCGACATCCAAAAAGAAGCCACCCCTAATCGTCCGTCGGATCGTCCCCACCATCCTGAGCTTGTTGAAAGGCACCGTAAGGATCAATGCCGTCTGGGTACATGAACCCATAGGCATTGGGATCGGAAAAGCTCGGAGCCTGGTATATTGGATCTTGAAGATTCAGATCCAAAAATATGTTCCGGTCCTGAATGGTGCGCTGAATAAAATGCTTGGTCATGGAAACGGACTGAATCAGATTGCCAAGGCCACGAGCATGAGCCCTCATCTGTTCCTCTACCTACGCCATGCGCATGTCGAAGTGCTGCTGAGTCAGCGACATGTAGCGGCCGGAGGCAGGAGGAGTAGATGCGGGAGCAGCAGAAGTGGAAGCTGGTGCCTCTTGGGAAGAAGAAGCACGCGAAGTAGAGGCACCACTAGCGGAGCGGAAAACAGCGAGATAGGAAGGGACGTCGTCCGAGGAGCAAAGGGAGAGATCGACTTGCTTGGCTTCCAGAAAGAGAGTGATGAAGGAGCCGTAGTAAAGGTTCTGCTTTCCCGCTGGCATGACACGTTTGAAGAGGGAGAGTCTTGGGGAAGGAGAAGGACATCCTTGCATACAGGTAGTACATGCACACCAGGGCGTCGCCGGTAATGGCGTCGTAGTTCCCGTCCTTAGGAAAGATGTGTGGCACACAATCCTATAGAGCTCGTAGTAAACGGCTCCAGTTGTACGGAAAGGGCCGGGATAGCAGGAGGGTTGGAGCCCTTGCAGATGATGCGGCAGAACTCGTCGAAGGGGGACGCCGTCGAAGAGTGAAGAGCAGCCAAGGACGGCAAAGCTTCGCCTCTGTCCAGGATGTCGAGGATGTTGCCGATGTCCCGAGACGTGAGACGGAAATGGCGATCGTTGACCATCGACTGTATGGCGCATGCTCGTCGTCTGGGACCAAGTTGCAGTAGAAGATACGGACGGCGGCGGGGTAGATGGGAATCTGACGCCGAAGGAGGCAAGAGAGTCCGGCCTCGTCAAATAGAGAGACATAGCCGGGGAAGAGATTCCAATTGATTGCTCAGCCCTTGAAGACATTATGATAAACGAAGTGTTAAAACCAGGTCTCGGCCGCCAAGGAGGAGGTAAAGACCCGCTGATCATACCCGTGAGGGAGAGCCCCGGAGTGAAAGGGTTAAAGAAGGTGGAGGAGGAGCGTGGACGCTTCGGATTGGCCATAGAGGAAAGTTGGGGGAGGAAGTTAGGGTTTAGGTGAGGATGAGAGAATGAAGAAAGAAAAGAAAGATAGGGTTTTAAAAGGAAGGAGGAAGTGAATGGTTGTGGAGTTGGGAGTGGAAGGGGTGGGTTGGGGAACGGTTAAAGAGAAAATAATGGAGGATTTGAAGAGATAGTGGGTTGGAAATGATGAAAGGGAGTAAAAAGAGGAGTAATGGGGGATGTGAAGAGATAGGTAGTTAATGTGATTGGAAGTATGAATTGGGAAGAGGAGAGGGTAATTAATAGGGTTGAGATGGATGTGAAAGAATTAAATGAGGTTGAGAAGAATAAGGAGAGAAAAGAGGAAAGGTGGACCCGGATCTGGTATTTAAAAAGCTGTCCGTCGCGATCCGGCATACCGTCGGTATGCCGACGTATACCGGCGGTATGCCGAGTTTCGAGACAGAACCTAATTCTGAATCGAAAAACGACATACCGTCGGTATACCGTCGTATACCGTCGGTGTGCCAGCCAAGAAGAATTACGGGTCAAAATATAAAATGCCTAATTCTTGGCAAAGGAAGGTGAAGCGATCTTCCGGGAGCGGTTTAGTAAAATATCAGCTAGCTGATAAGTAGTATCAATAAATTCAAGACGAATATCTCTCTTTTGTTGATGGTCACGAAGAAAATAGTGTCTAATTTCAATGTGCTTCGTACGTGAGTGACAAATCGGGTTTTTTGTGAGATTGATTGAGCTGTTATCACATTTAATAGGGGTGCAAGAATGAGAAATGCCATAATCTAAAAGTGTTTGTGACATCCAAAGAATTTGTGCACAACAGCAACCAGCCGCAATATACTCGGCCTCAGTGGTTGAAAGAGCAACAGAATTTTGTTTCCTACTAAACCACGATACCAAGGATTTTCTAAGGAATTGGCATGTGCCGCTAGTGTTTTTCGGTCAATCTTGTATCCGGCAAAATCTGTATCCGAGAAGCCGTGAAGCTCAAAGGATGAAGATTTTGGATACCAAAGGCCCATGTTCACGGTACCTTTGAGATATCAAAAAATACGCTTTACGGCACATAAGTGCGATTCCTTTGGATTTGCTTGATAACGTGCACAAAGACATACACTAAACATGATATCAGGAAGGCTAGCAGTAAGATAAATTAGACTACCAATCATACCTCGATACTTACGAATGTCAACCGATGTGCCATCTTCATCATGGTCAAGCTTTGTCGTTGTTGCCATAGGAGTCCTCATTGATTTGGATGAGTCAAGTTCGAAACGCTTGAGGAGATCCTTTGTATATTTTGCTTGATTGATGAGGTCCCTTTGGGTCCTTGTTTGATTTGTAATCCCAAAAAAATGATAGCTCACCCATCATACTCATTTCAAATTCTTTCTGCATAACTTTAGCAAATTCTACACAAAGTGTGTTGTTAGTAGAACCAAAAATAATGTCATCGACATAAATTTGAACCAATAAGAGAGTGCCATTATGGGATTTGATAAAGAGTGTTGTCGACTTTCCCCTTTAAAAAATTGTGTGAAACAAAAAAGGAGCTAAGGCGCTCATACCAAGCACGGGGCTTGTTTGAGGCCATAAAGGGCTTTGTGGAGTTTGAACACGTGGTTAGGAAATTGAAAATCTTCAAAGCCGGGAGGTTGTTTAACATAAACTTTCTCCTAAATAATACCATTCAGAAAAGCACTCTTAACATCCATTTGAAAGAGCTTAAAGTCATTAAAACAAGCAAAAGCACAAAGCATATGAATGGATTCAAGACGTCCAACCGGAGCATAGGTTTCATCGTAGTCAATGCCTTCCTCTTGGTTATTTCCTTGAGCAACCAATCGGGCCTTATTACGAGTCACTAACCCACCTTCATTAAGTTTGTTGCGAAACACCCATTTTGTTCCAATAATGGGGTGATTGCAAGGTTTTGGGATAAGTTCCCAAACCTTGTTTCGCTCAAATTGATTTAACTCCTCTTGCATTGCTATCATCCAAAATTCATCAAGAAAAGCATCATTAACATTTTTAGGCTCTATTTGAGAGATAAAAGCCACGTTTGTACAAAGATCACGAGTGGAGGATCTAGTGCTAACACTGGAGGAAGGATCCCCGATGATAAGTTCCTTAGGATGATTGGTGACAAATCTCTATTCTTTTAGGAGATCCTTTTGAGGAGGCTCGAGAGGAGGAGACTCTTTTCTGGAGTCACAACTTCATATTAGATGAAGAAGGACGATCTACAATAGAGGAGTTTTCCAACCCAAACGATGTCATTAATATCTTCGGAAGAGGAAATGTAGAAGAGTTAAGTTCATTAAAAGAGACATTGATTGACTCTTCGACAACAAGACTTCTTTTATTAAAAACACGAAAACCTTTACTATGAGTTGAGTATCCAAGGAATATTCCTTCATAGCTTTTTCTTCAAACTTACCTAGGTTATCCTTGGTATTCAAAATAAACACAAAAACTTTAAACTTTAAAATATTCAATAGAGGGAATTTTGTCAAACCAAAGCTCATAAGGAGTCTTCTTAGAAATAGGTCTAATCAAGACCCTATTTATAACATGACATGCCGTATTAACGGCTTCCGCCCAAAAATATTGGGGGAGCTTATATTGGTTTAACATAACCCGGGCCATATCGCCAAGGGTTCTATTCTTTCTCTCACAACACCATTTTGTTGAGGAGTTCGTGGACAAGCAAAATCATGTCCAAAACCATTCTTTTCACAAAATCTTTTGAAATCGGCATTGTCAAATTCTCCTCCATGATCACTTCTAATCTTGTTAATAGAAAAACCTTTCTCATTTTGAACACGTTTACAAAAGGCAACAAATTCACGAAAAGTATCACTTTTGCAAGCAAAAAAATAACCCAAGTAAATCTCGAAAAATCATCAACTAAAACAAAAGCATAAAGCTTGCCTCCAAGGCTAGCAACTCTACTAGGACCAAAAAGATCCATATGGATAAGTTGAAGAGGTCTAGAAGTACTCACAGAGTTGATTGATTTGAAGGATGACTTTGTTAACTTACTCTTCTCGCATTCTTCACACACCATATCCTTTTTGAACGGGATACTTGGGAGTCCTCTTACGAGCTTCTTGGTAGCAAGACGAGAGATGGTATCCATGTTGGCGTGTCCGAGCCTCATGTGCCAAAGCCAACTCTCATCGTTCTTAGCAACTAAGCACCTGTCATTGTTAGTGTCTTCAACAAGATATAAAACATAGATATTGTTTTCTCTAATGCCTTCATAAACAATAGATCCATTAGAGCTATCGGTAATGAAGCATTTGAGCTTAACAAACTTGATATCATAACCATTATCGGTAAGATGACTAATACTAAGAAGATTGTGTTTAAGATTAGTAACAAGACACACATTCTTAATACAAGGATAAGGAGGGAACCTATATTACCATTTCCTATAATGTGACCTTTAAGATTGTTACCAAAAGAGACGTGTCCTTCCTTCTTCATCGATAGCGTTGTAAATAATGAAGCATCCCCGGTCATGTGCCGTGAACAACCGCTATCGAGAATCCACTTGCTTCTAGCAAGAAGGACTCTTCACCTACAACATAAGTTGAAGATGAACATTTTGGTACCCATGATCTTATGGGTCCTTGAGTGTTAGTCTTAGGAACCCACATAAAAACTTTCTTATCAACAAGTTTCCTTGTATGACAATAATTGGTCGTATGTCCAAGCAAGCCACAGTAATTGCAAATCATAGAGGATTTAGAAGAAGATATGTGAGAATCATGCATATGTGAATCTCTAGTGCGAGGAGCTCTAGCATTAGTATTATGATGATGATAATAAAAAGCATGATGCGAAGTGTTTTCTTAACAAAAGGTCCTTTCCTTGTGTTAGAAAAGGATTTGTGTGTAGTGTTCATGTAAGAAGTATGCCTAGCATTGTGATGAGTGTGGAGGTGTCTTGGAGCATGCATGTGAGTAGTGTTCTTATTACCTAATTTTTACTCTGTATAAGAAGATCATTATACTTAATAGAAGTGTCATATTCTCTCCTATTAGCATCTTGAACTTTGTGCATAGCAAATTCATAAGAGCTTCTCATGGATTGAATCTCATCATCCTTTTTCTTGATGGTGTCAAGAGATTCTTGAAACTTGAGTCGCAAAGACTCTATTTCATCCGTGTCAGAAGCAGGAGATTTTCCCTTTACATCAATAATGATGCTTGAGAGTCTTTCTACTTCTAGTTGAAGAGCATCAACCTCTTTTAGAGATTTCTTATATTTATTCTAACACCTTTGTGCTCTTCATGCAATTCAAGGATAGCTTTCTCCAAATCATCATAAGTAAGAGTATTTAGGGAGAGATCATCAAGTACCTCATCGGTTGCCATGAGACAAACGTTGGCATTGTGTTTGCACTCTTTGTCGTTGTCGGAGTCGCTTGCGTCACTCTCACACAAATGCTTGTGTTGGCGAATTTCCTGGAGGACGAGCTTCCCTTGCTAGGCTTCTCGTACTTGCTTGAGTCTTTTCTTATCATCGGACAGTCCCTCTTGATGTGTCCGGGTCTTCTGCATTGATAGCACGCCGGATCTTTTCATTGTCCCGTCTGAAGCGGTTGGCTTTGTTGAATTTAAGGAACTTCGGAAGTGCTTAGCTGTGAGAGCTATTTCTTCATCGTCGTCCGACTCATTGTCGTCGGAGCTATCCTTGGAGTAGGACTTTGTAGCTTTGAGAGCAAGAGATTTCTCCTTCTCTTTGGTCTTCTCCTTCTCCTTCTCTTGTATGGAGGATTCCTCTTGATCCTTCATATCGAGTTCATGAGTCATTAGCTTACCCATGAGGGTCTCAAGGTTCATGACTGTCAGGTCGTTCCTCAATGATTGCGGTAGCTTTAGGACTCCAAACTTTCGTCAATCCTCTAAGAATTTTTTGATCTTTTCATGAGCAGGATATTCCTTACCAAGAGAAGAGAGAGGATTAATAATGTCACCAAAACGAGTAAACATGCAAGTAATAGATTCATCATGCTTCATCTTAAAGGACTCATATTCTTGCGTGAGTCTACTGATCTTGGATTCCTTCACTTGTGAAGTCCCTCGTGTGTGACTTCAAGTAACTTCCAAATCTCATTGGAAGTCTTGCAAGTAGAGATTCGGTTGAATTCACTACTGTCGAGAGCATAATAAAGAGCGTTCATTGCCTTGGCATCTCGACTCGCAAGCTTCTTGGTGTTTTCAGTAAGTGTGTCCCTAAGGGTGTCAGAAGCAATATCCTCAATAACTCTGGAAGGAGTAGGAAGACCATTTATCACACAATCCCATAAATCGAAATCTATGGACTTCAGATAAATGCTCATCCTAATCTTCCAGTAGTTATAGTTGGTTCCATCAAATAGGGGCCTATTTGTGGAGTGTCCTTCATTGTGGAAGGTGTTGATACTAGGGTTAGAGGCCATGGATCACTCAAAGGGTGTAAATCCAAATCAAGAGAACAAAGCTCTGATACCAATTGTAGAACCCTAGAGGGGGGTGAATAGGGAAATAAAAAATAACTAGTGCAACAGAAGCAATATATGACAAATAATAGTAAAGAGTAGAAGATCAAACACAAGATGTATCCTGGTATCCTCGCTTGAGGCAATCCAGTCCCGGAACTCTTCCGGCTTAAATCACTATTTAATCAAATAGTACACACGAGTTTGGATCCGAAGAACTCGCCAACTTCAACACGAGTTTGGATCCGAAGACTCGCCAACTTCAACACACGAGTTTTCTTACGAAGGCTCGCCAACTTCAAACAAATGAGAAGAGAACTTGTTGATCTTCTAACACGTGAAGATCGAAAATTACAACTCTTAAATACTATCACTTTGGGAGAGGATGACAAAAAAGCTTGGTAGAGTATTAATGGTGGAGCTCTTGGTTGTTGGAAAATTTATGGCAAGAGTTGGTGAAAGCCTCAAGAGAGAGAGCTTTCTTTTATAGAGAAACCAAGAGTGGGTGGCATTTAATGCTCTGGATACAGACAGACCGGCATGTCGTCGGTATGCAGCGGCATACCGTCGGTATACCGTCAAATAGTAACGGTCATTAATGACCGTTTGAGAGCATTAAATGCGGCCATTAATGCTAGTCAGAGTAATTCAAAAATCAAATATTTGAAACTCGGTATACCGTCGGTATGCCGCGGCATACCGTCGGTATACCGACGTTTTGTCACAGAAATTTTAGACAAACAAAACGGTATACCGCCGGTATGCGGAGCATACCGTCGGTATGCCGACGTTTTGTCACAGAACATTTTGTGGTCCACTAAGCGGTATACCGCCGGTATGGAGCATACCGTCGGTATGCCGACAATTTGTCACAGCAAGTTTTGGGCGATAAAAACGGTATACCGCCGGTATGCCGGAGCATACCGTCGGTATGCCGACAATTTGTCACAGCAACTTTGTGGACGATAAAAACGGTATACCGCCGGTATGCCGAAGCATGCCGCCGGTATGCCGCTCTGTAAGTAATTGATTTTGACTTGTGTTTACTTGTCATCCATCCTTAGGTGTTTACAGATATACCTAGACTTTGTACAGACACGAAGACTCTAAGCAGGAGGAAGCCGTCTTATGCAAGGAGCGCCGGTAACTGCTTCAGTCTTCGATGCAAAGGATGGTTGCACTTGAACGGAAAGACTTTGTGTAGTAGAGCTTCTGAGAAGATATGAATCTGAAGACACAGAAAACTAAACTACGAAGATGCTGTTAATATATCAAAATAAAATGTGCCAACATATATATGGCAGCTGTGAAATCAATATTCAACGGTGAAGGGCAATCCACAAATAGACCTCCATTATTTGATGGTACAAACTATACCTATTGGAAAACACGGATGACTATCTTCTTAAAGTCTCTTGAATTTGATATTTGGTCTATAGTGATTGACGGTTACAAGAGACTAGCACCTACAGTGGTTGACGGCCAGCTTGTAGACAAGCCTCATGATAAATATACTGAAGCTGAAAAAGCTAAGGCTAGTCTAGATGCTCGTGCCATCAATGCACTGTTCTCTGCAATTGAAAATGGAATTCAACAGAGTTTCAACCTGTAAAACGTCTCACAAAATTTGGAAACTTCTTGAGGTAACTCGTGAAGGTACTTCCCAAGTGAAGTAATCCAAAATTAGTAGACTAACACAGGAATATAAATCTTTCAAGATGAAATCTAGTGAGTCAATTACACAGATGTCCACACGTTTCCTTGATATTACTAATCCTTTGCAATCTCTTGGTAAGGATTACAGCAATCATGAGAAGATCAGAAAAGTCCTACGGGCTCTAACCAAGAACTGGAACCCGAAGGCAACAGCAATCATTGAAGGAAACGATCTCACCACTATGTCCCTTAAACACTAATGGGCAAGCTCATGACCCATGAGCTTGATCTACAAGAATTTGAAGAAGCAACTCCAAAAGAAATATCTATTGCCTTCAAAGCTCAAGCAAGAAAATCAACATGCAATGATTCTGATGAAGAATCATCAAGTGGTGATGAACAAGCCCTACTAGTAAAGAACTTCAGAAATTTCTAAAGTTTGAGAAATCAAACAGAAGGAAGAGAGATGTCCAAGAAAGCAATGAAGATGAAACCATTTTCTTTGGATGCAAGAAGTCAGAGCACATGAAGAAGGACTGTCCAACCTCAAAAAAAAGCAGTCCATATGACAGATCAAGATCAAGCAGAAAAGCTACTACCAGCCGAAAGTACGCTAATACAAGCATCTGGCATGAGAGTGATGTCAGTGATACAGAGGAAAAAGACAGACCCTGGGGTAATGCAAATGTATGTCTTATGGTATTTGATAAGGTATCCTCAAACCCTCTATATGATGATTTTACTTTCGATGAATTAGAGAATACCTTTAGTGAATTACTTGAAGATCACAGAACTGTGCTTGACAAATATAAACAATCTCGAAAAGAGATTAAGGCATACACAACCGAGATAGCTAGACTGTCCAATCTTATTGAAGATATTAAAGAGACGTCTACTACCGGTAACACGGAAGAGATAGCCAAACTCAAAGTAGACTATCATGAGGCTATCCTCAAGATTGAAAAGAAAGAAAGAGACTATATCAAAATACAAGAGCTATATGACATAGAGAAGAAGAAGCACTTAGTCACAGAACAAAGACTCTCAGATATGATTGCTAGATATGAAGAGTCTGTTGCAATTTCTAAAAAGTTAGAAATCAAGTTAGGCAAACAGGCAATACCTGTGACACAGCCTAAGTTTAGTCCTAATGCCAAACATACACCTAAGAGGACTAAAAATCAGAAAGTACGAAAAAAACACGGCTATCATCATGCTTTCACTTATAGGTTCTCCAAGAAACCAAACAAGCATGTCAACACAGTTTCAACCACCATGGTTCTAAACTAACTTGCACATATTGTGGTACACATGGACACATATCATAGTATTGCTTAGCAAGAAAACTTATTAAAAATTACTCTTTATTCTGGAGACCTAAAACTAATCATAATGGACCCTTCAGTAAATGGGTATCAAAGGATTCATCTACTTGTTTTATAGGTGGACCCTCAACCCTCTCATGCTAAAAGTAAATGGATCCTCGATAGCGGATGTTCGCGGCACATGACTGGTGATGCATCTTTGTTTGCCACGCTATCGATGAAGAAAAAGGATATGTCTCCTTCGAAAATAACTTGAGAGGTGATATTATTGGTAATGGCACTGTCGGTATTTCTCCTTATCCAGTAATAAAGGATGTTTATCTAGTCACAGAATTAAAACATAACCTACTAAGCATAAGTCATTTGGCTGATAATGGTTATGGTATCAATTTGTAAAAGACAAATATACCATATATGATATATCATCTGGTGATCCCGTATATAAAGGGATTAGAGAAGATAACATTTATGTTTTCTTTTTGGAGAGTACTAATAATGCAGGTAGATGTCTAGTAGCTAATCCAGATGAAAGCTGGCTATGGCACACGAGATTAGAACATGCAAATTTGGACACTATCTCACGACTCAGTACTAAGAAGTTGGTAAAAGGACTCCCCGAGATTCCATTCAAGAGAGATATGGTATGCTGACTGTGAAAAGAATAAAGCACATAGGTCTACATTTAAATCCATTAACGTTGTAAGTACTTCTAGACCTTTGTAGTTGATTCATAGATTTATTTGGTCCTAGTAGAGTCGTCAGTCTTGGCGGTAAGCTCTACGCTTTTGTTATTGTCGATGATTTCTCGATTTACTTGGGTTTACTTTTTGTCAAACAAAAGTGATGCTATTTTTGAATTTTAGATATTTTGCAAAAAGGTTTAAAACGAAAAAGGCTTCATGATTACTCGTATCTGAAGTGATCATGGTGGCGAATTCGTAAATTCTGATTTTAAAAAGTTTTGTGATGATAGTGGATATTACCCTGAATTTTTTATCATAGAACTCTCCAACAGAATGGTGTTGTGGAGAGGAAGAACCGTACTCTAAGTGAAATGGCTAGAGTCATGCTAAATCAGCATAATCTTCCTAAGTATTTTTGGGTAGAAGCTGTTAGTACAGCCTGTCATATTTTGAATATGGTGTTAATTCGACCTATTCGAAGAACACCATATGAACTTTGGTTTGGAAGGATTCCAAACATCTCTTTTTAAAGTTTTTGGTTGTCGTTGTTTTATCCTGAACACCAAGGATAACTTGGAAAAGTTTGACTCTAAAGCAGATGAAGGAATATTTCTCGGATATGCTCAAGAGTAAAGGATATAGAATTTTCAATAAAAGGTCTATGATTGTTGAAGAATCGATTAACGTTACCTTTGATGAGCTCAATAGTCACAGATCTAGCGACAGTGATGATGAAGATGTACAAGCAAGCACCGAAAAGAGTCCTGTAAAGATCTGACTCAAAATTTTGATTCACTAAAATCTTGCCAGATCATCCAGAGACACTCATCGTAGGTGATGTATCAAAAGGTGTAAGTACACGCTCCTCTCTTAGGGATTCTGAAATAGCAGCAAATGTAGCTTTCATTTCTCAAATAGAACCTAAGAACATAGAAGATACTTTTTCTGATGAGTTTTGGATTGATGCCATGCAAGAGGAACTAAATTAATTTGAGAGAAACCAAGTTTGGGAACTTGTTCCTAAACCTATTGGTCAATCAATAATTGGTACCAAATGGGTGTTCCAAAATAAACTTAGTGAAGATGGACAAGTTCTACGCAACAAAGCACGTCTAGGGGCATAAGGTTATAATCAAGAAGAAGGTATTGATTATGATGAGACATATGCTCCTGTTGCTAGACTAGAAGCCATCCGCATGTTTTGTGCATTTGCATGTTTTAATGATTTTAAACTATTTCAAACGAACGTGAAAAGTGCATTTTTAAATAAATTTTTAAAAGAGGAAGTTTTTGTGAAAGAAATGTGAGGACCCTGATTTTTGGCATTATTTTTTTATTTTAATTTATAGTATTTCTAATTATTAGGTTATATTGTATATTTAATTAGGATCTTATATGTACTCTTCTGTGTCTTGATTTTGGAGCACAAGATGTGCCCATCTCTCGAAACGTCCTTCATGAGTATTGTAGTCGACAGAATGACCTTCAAGTTAGTATATCATATCCCATCCAAACTTGTCCCTAGCATTCTTTTAGCTTCGCACAACTTTGACCAATTTAGGCTATTTGATTATTTACCATAATTCTAGACCAAACTTCCAACTTGAGTGCATGACTCGACATTGATCAAAATCATTTAACCCAATATATGGTTTGACCCATTTTGAGTCTACGATACATATGCCAAGGGTGTGCCACTCAATCGAGTCTCCATGTCCTATTTAATTGCGAATGGCACGAGAGACTTATTGGTTAACTCTTAGAGTTCGATTTGATTAGAAATATATGTGGACCCTAACCTAGCCAACCCTACATGGTAGGAAGTCGTGTTGGGTTGCCATGACAGTATAATTAGTATAGATTTATTTTGGATATTATACAGTCAAATAGATTTAAATACAATTTTGTATAATATGATTATATTTATAATAGCCTAATATTTTATATAGATATGGCCTTAGTCATGGTTAAGTTCTAAGATGCATAGCGACTAGGAATTTTGGTACGGTTAGTGTAATTGTGTGCTTTGACTAGTATATTAGCCATGCTAGGGAAGGCCCGACCATAGCTATATCCCAAGTAGGAAAACCAGGTAAAATTGCGACTTAACCCCACCGATGAATTAATTATTTATTAATTAGATATATTATTTTTTTAGATGACCCGATTGTACCAATTTAGCCCGAATTGGACCCGAACCAAGTCCAAGCCTATGTAGGCATGTAGTGAGACCAAGGACGACCATGTCGGCATATTTTATGTGTGTGCAAATATTTCTTAAATTGTTTTAGAAATTGATATTGTATTTCTAATTATTTTATTATTGTACAAAAGTTTGTATTTTTATTATTAAATAATGTTTTATAAAAATTTTATGTTTTCTGGACCCAAATAAGGGTGTATGGTAAAGTTCACCCATTGGGACAATTTTATATTATTTTATTAAAGTTATTTTGTGGAGATTAAATGAATATGTTCATTCTATATATATATTATTGAATTGATTTATTATAAATTTAATTTATATATATATATATGTAGACATGTTTAATTATATTAAATAATTGATAGATAACATTTAAATTTTATTTGGATTTAAATAGATTTATAAGTGTATATATATATATATAATATTATATATATTATATATATTTATATATATATATTTATATATATAAAATATATATAAAAAATATATATATATATATATATATATATATATATATATATATAGGTTAATAAGAAAATATATATATATAGGTTAATAAGAAAAAAAAAAGAAAACCAAATCTCGCGAGATTTTGGAAACCAAAATCTCGCGAGATAGAATCCACCCCAAAAACCCGATGGATCCCCAACCCGAGCACCAGTAGAGGCCGCTCCTCTGTTCCATTATATATGAAAAAAAAAAACCCTAATCTCTAATCCTAGCCTCGCGACCTCCCGCCTCTGCCTGACTGGAGCGCCACCGCAGCATCACGGCGGGCCACCGCCGGCCAGGCGGCAGCCGAGAAGAGACGACAGCAGCGGCAGCACCAGCGTTGACCGCAGCAGCGGGGCCGGGCAGCGCCACGTCGGGCGCCCCCATCGCCGCACTTCCGGACCCGACAACCGTTTGACGTCTGCGTGCCATCGACCACCAGCGGAGCGTGCGCACCATGCCAAAAACAGACAGAAGCAGCAGAGTAACAACAACAGCGGAAACCCCATCTTCTCGACGCAATTCTAAACATCATCGACCCATTGTTTCTCGAAATGATTGTGCATGTAACTCACAACCTAACCATCTCGAACCCCAGCCTACTATTTGAATCGAAATATATGTGTTCGACGAGAAAGCGAATACAAAATCGGAGAAATAGGGAACATTGTTCTTATAAATGGCCTAAAAACTGTCCCAACCACTGTTTTGGAAGACGGATTGCGGACAGGATATCGATACTCTTGAAATCCACTTGAACAATTTCATAGACAACCTACAGATCTTAAAATCCCTTCTTGTAGTTCTATTTTCATCAATCATAGACAAGTTATTAGTTTTCAAAAAATAAGAAAAACCTATTTTCGAAACCCGAAAAACCTTGATACGACGTACGTCCCGCCAATTTGGGCGACGTGGTCAGAATCGAACAAAGCATCGAAAGGTGCGTATCGGCTTGTGAACGTGTGGGCTTTGACAGAATTCAAATTGGTTGCGTGCACGACGAATTTGATGCGTATCCGTCGAATTCACAAATCGAGACAAAACTTGCGCTAATAGGACCGTATCATTTTTTGGTCCTATGCCAAGTTTGGTCCGATTCTGAGATAGTTGATCAGATCGCCGTTTGCGGGCGCCACGATCCAACTCAACGGGCCATTCGTGCACAGCCACCGAAATCCAAAATTAGACATACCGTTGGTTCGTATCATCAAAACAAATTCGTAGACATGTAGTTTGACGACTTTAGAGACCATTAACTCGGGCACGTTTTCGGTACAAAGCGGGTCCAACGACGGATACCGTTTTGACCCAAAATTATCGTTTTCCCCTGTGTCCAGAATTGGACTTAAGGACAGAAAATCTTAGCTAATTTGAGTAATCTGGAAATGTTGGTACATCTATTACAGCTTTTGGTGGCAGTTGGAGACTTGGACTTCTGATTGTGATTGGCGATATTGTTGGTTCTCCGTGCAACCCTCAGGCAAGTACACCTTGCCAAACTTTATAGTATTTATATGCATATTCTATATTGTATCTCTTTCCAGTTCTTTTCATTATTGTCATTCATGTTTATTATACTTCTTTCTTTATGTGTTTCTTGTTTAGTAAACTTATGCCACTGTTGTCCATGTGAGTCTTGTGACGATTTGACTAGTTTTCTACCTTCGTCCTTGAACTGACTTGACCTGTAGTCATGATTGATTGAATAGACATTAGCCTGATATCTCTAGGACTAGGAGCGTCCAATGGCGTTACAGTGTTAGAGACTTCTTATCGACCAGTTATCCTGTCTCTAGGACCGGGAGTGTCCCATGGCATTACGGTAGTAGAGACTCACCT
>JANAVB010042915.1:0-44098 GCA_029216955.1 Iris pallida
ATATAGATAAAAACAAACCCTAGCTGTTGCCTCCTCTCTCTCTCTCTCTTTATCCAACCCTAACCTAGCCATTGTTCTCCTGTCTCTATATCTCCTCTCCTTGTCTCTGTCTAACCCTAATCCGTAAATGCAGTCCAAGCCCTGATCTTGTTTGTTCAAACATTACAAAAAGGTAGAGGGAAGAGCAGGTAAAGATAAAGAGGGAAGAGCAGGTTGAAGACGATGTTCAATTAACGCTCACTTGTCTCTTCAACGTAGTTACCTCCTCCAACTGTTGTGTCATCTTCTTCGACGAGGCAGTCTTCCAGTGAGTCAACAATTATCCTCCTCTTCTCTCCGTTGAGGTGGCTCACTCAAGTGTCTCCGATCATTCTCCACCTCAGGCAAACACAATCTCCATTAGCCTCCTTCGAAATCGAATAAGAGAAGAATGAAACCCTTTTACCTTCTCTCACCTTAATTTGTTTTCCCTCTCCTCAACACTTAATTCCTCTCCTCCATGTGGCTGCTTCCCATCCACAGAACTTGGCTTACGTGGTTCTTTCTCAACCAAGCACTCCTATATGGGTACCTGTCACGGTTTGAGATCTATGGCCCTTGTCACCGTTTGAGATCTATGGCCCTTCCCACTTGTCAGATTTATGTCGACAACATTTCTTAGATGGCATGGTCCACCTGCCAACTTTGACTTTTTAACAATCTTACGTGGCCTACTTGTCAACCATATGCATTATCCTCTTCAACCGGCTCATTGCATATTTGGGCCCACTCGTATATTAAGCAAGCATACTTCACCGGGTGATATCTATTCTCAACTCTTCACATGCGCTCAAATTACTATCTAGGTGTTACGACTTGTCTGTGGTTATTTTCTCCTTGTTTTTGGGATATGCTATTATTATTCTCGGATTGTGATCTCATGCGCCTAGCATGACTCCTTTTACTTTCTTGTTTGACGGCACTTCTCATCTCTCTCTGCTCTTCTCATGGGCAGGGGCTGTTGACGTTAATTATTGATTTATTGTACTGTTTTCATTGTTGTCACTCCAAGTCTCTAACCATATAGACATCGCTTGTTGGAAGACACATGGTAACCAACAATTATACCTATAGTTCATCAAACTGGGCCTCCACTCACCTTTATTGATGTTCATTATCTGTAGCGCATACTCTCCACTCGCTAGGCCAACTTATCTATTATGCTTATGCATTTGTCTACTACCTCAGGCTTCACTTGTTTGTCTTACTCTACTCCCTGGGTCCTTGATTTTGGCTCCGATCATAGGAGAGATGTTGAATCTTTAATGCCGAGTCCTTATAGGTGGATCAGGTGGATCTGGTAATGAAGACACTACCCTTTTACTTGACTCATGGTCCGTCTAGTTAATTCTCAACCTCGATCTTCAATCAGTTCTTGTTGCTCCGTCTCTCAGTGCTAACCTTCTATCCATTAGTTGTCTTATCAAGTATCTCAAGTGCTCAATCTTTTCTCCTTATGTGCTTCATGATCTTGAGACATGGTCTATGATTGATGAAGGCTGTGAGGCAAATAAGCTATAGTACTTGGATGCTTGTTGTCTATATTGGCAACCGTATCTAAAATTGATTGGCAACATACTTGGTCATCTTCCTATTCAAGTTCTCTTAACTATGTAGCTAGATCCATCATTGTTTACGTGTCAGCCTTGTATTATTATTATTTCTCTTTAGTTCTGTATTTTAAACCTTGTATTATGAAAAAGCAGTATCTTTCCTTATCTCTGTGCCCAACAAGAAGTGATTTTCCTTTCTCATTTGCGTTCTCAGATATTTGTGGTCCATATAAGCTATGAAATTTCTTTTACTTTGGTTACTTTGTGACCTTCATTGATAATCATTCTCGTATAACTTGGCTCTTCTTGCTTTACGATGGTTCTGAGATCTCTTAGCTTTCAGAATCTTTCACAAAAAGGTTCACAATCAGTTAATATCACTATCAAAACACTATCAAAACACTTCACACCGACAATGTCAGAAAGGAACTTAGTCAGGACTGCCGGAAACTCTGTTCGGACCATGACATGCTCCATCAAACTTCTTGCTCTATACACTCCACTGTCCAACAAAATTTAGTTGCTGGACGAAAGAACGGTCTTACTTCGAGATGGTTCATTATAAATCTTTCAAATGAATGTTCCTTGCAAGTATTGAATCTTTGTATTTCTCACTACCTCCTACCTTATCAAATGCATGCCCTCCATCGTCCTCAATAAGTAAATACCATTTTATATCATTTTTCCCGACCAGGGATCTTTTCTCGTCTTCCAAAGTCTTTAGTTGTACTTTTGTTATGTTCATTGACACGAACATGATAAGCTTGCTCCTTGAACTACTAAACATATCTGTCTTACCCTCTTACCCAGAAATATTGTCTTTTCTTCATCAGGGAGCAACCTTATAACTTCGGCAGATGTCACTTTACTCGAGCCTAGCCACTGAAGTGGGTCTTATACTTAGCTATAAATGTACTCACCCCATCCGGTGAAATCTGATCTATTGAGTTGACTTTTCTCCAAATCTCACAGTATCCATTTGGAATCATGAAAGTAACCTTGCACTTCATTAATTTCTTAGAAACATCTTCGTAACATTATTACACCGTATACACCCTCTAACTTTTAGTCAACTTGATTTTGCTAAATATTTAGTACAAAAGCAACAAAGCATTTATCCTAAATTTTTGGGTAGGCTCCTCAAATTATTTTCTTCCATTCAGCTCTGTTAACTATCATGTCCTCTATAACACAAAATAACCTTGTCCTTTAAAAGTTTAGAACATCAATCAATATTCGTTTATGCCTACCTCTAGTGATCGTAGCTCCTTTAACTACTATGTTATTTTTCATCCTTACCAGAACATCTATTGGTCTCTTTGGTTTGTGTTGCACATTTCCAAACCACCTAAGACAATTTTCTCTCATCTTGTCCGCAGTTGACGTCACCTCTAACTTCCCATGCACACATTGCTTCTTATCCTATCTTTTAATGTATTGCCACTTGTCCCCATAGCATTCTTTGCTAAATATTTAATATAGAATGAAATCCTCTAATACTAATTGATTACTTGGGCTAGCTTATGTGTTTGTAGGTGTTGGCTGTCTGAACATCTTTTCTTTGTTGGTATGCTTTAATAGCTTCCATGTCCGCTGATCGCCAGAACATGGCATTATTGATGCCATTGCTATCATCATAGGTACCTTTTTTCTTGTTGAGTTCTTCTTGTCGATAGTTGCTGTCTGTCAGTAGTATACATTCAACCTTGATTTGTGACGGAGTGACGGACTAATGGTCAAATAAAAACGTGTCAAGTATTTGATGCTTCTTAAAGTAGGCATGGATTATATACTATATGAATGTGAAAAATTGATTTATGTTGGCTAATTACAGAAAATTCCTCCAACTTTCAGCGTAACCAAATACAAAAAACAAATTTCCTTGCTCACTTATAAGGTATCCAGCTTTCTACGAGCTCATAACTCCCTAGACGAATCCCACGGAAAGTCCAAATAAAGCCCTCGGAAAGAAAGAAAAAAATCTAGTTTTAATTAATAAAACACAATTCTCCTTCGAACACCCCATTGGATCTATGTGATACATCCACACAATGATCGATGAAGAGCTCCCCTCTGATGATGCTGACATAGCCAACCCCAAGCACTTCTTGCTTTCCTCTCCCCACATTCTGCACTCACCCTCTTTCTTCTTGTTTCCAATCCGTTTGGCGATGAGATAAGAAAGACCATGCCCACCAGATTTTGCTCATAGTTGTTGCCGATTAGAGAAATGTTCTATTACATTAATTACGATATGTATGATTATTTATCATATTATACAATTGATGCAAGACCCAAATGATTTCTATATTTCTCTTAGGTACAAAATTTTCAAAAGTTGTCATGGCAAACTGATTGTAGGTAAGTGAAATTTAAGTTTTTAAGAGGTATCCAGTTCAAAATAAAGAGAAAATTTTGGGATATTTATCTAGATCCTGAAGGTTGGAGATAGTTAAATAATTTAGTCTTTCACCTAACCTAGATGGTGTACAAATATTCTTCTTTATGCTAACTAGGACTAAATGAAATCTTTCAGAAGTGCCTTCTTAACCACATCTCTTCCTCTCATTGTATTTTCCATGATCCTTTGTGATGTTTCCCTTGCTTTCTGGATTTGTCATTGTTGAGGACAATGTACTATTTTTCGATCTCTCCAAATTGGAACACTTCCGTCGATTCTTTATGCGCGCTTTGAAAACTTGATCATCAATTTTAGAGAAAATTCGGTGTAATTTGCGTTTTAGTGCGTGATACTCCGTTAGAGTTTGTTGACATTCCTTTTCAATCTGCTTTGAAGTGGTCAAGGGACTACATCTTATAGCAATTAGGCTTGGAGTATAACGGAATGGACTATATTCAGGAAACATGGGTATTGAAAATCTTAAATCCCCTAGCTTGCTAAGATAATCCCGTAGGTTCTCCATTTTCTTCTGCCACATTTCTTCCTTGGTTGTTTCTTATTCATCTGGTCGTCACTGTTCGTCTGCTTTCTTCTATGGTGTTGTTGCTAGGTGCTTAAGCGGCCACTTATCTGCCCTCCTAAATTAAGCACCTTCTGTATCTATGGCCAAATTTTGCATGGGGATAGGAATGATGCTGTTCTGTTTTTAAGAACTGAAAGGAT
The DNA here is from genome assembly GCA_029216955.1 of Iris pallida. Classification (NCBI taxonomy): domain Eukaryota; kingdom Viridiplantae; phylum Streptophyta; class Magnoliopsida; order Asparagales; family Iridaceae; genus Iris; species Iris pallida. The sequence goes on from JANAVB010042915.1 coordinate 4,717, forward strand.
CCAAATCTCCTTCTCACTTTCAAGATTACTTTATTATTACTATTCTTAAAGGAAACATTGATACTTGTCAGATCTCTTGATGGTTGACACCCTTACTGTTGCTCGAGTTTAATCTGGCGAACTTAGTTCTGAATAGACCCATAGATGAAGGCTAATTTACTAAGATAATTGGTTCTTTTTTTTTTTTTTGCGTATTAGTTGAAGTACAGTTACACGATTTTGACCATGTGAAATATTATTCAATTTTTTTACATTAGGCTATGTTGATTGACTAGTTATCATAGATAGTTGGATTAGTTCTAGCATTTATGAGTATCCTTAAAGAGTTTTTTTATTGCATTTGAATAAAACAAGTGCCCATTATTGAAAGTGGAGCTGACTGTTCTAGATAATGGATACAGAAGCCGCTATAAAGGTTTGAGCCTGTGTTCAATTCTTTTGAGTTCTACTCCTTTTTCCTCTCTCTCTCTCTCTCTCTCTCTCTCTCTCTCTCTCTCTCACATACTTGCCTTATTTTTTATATGTAGATACTTGCGTATGCATGCATGTATGGCCAATAGGCTAATCTATTGGAGCAGCACTTAAGTGCCAGAGATCAGAGAACCCTCCTTGTTGCTTGTTCTGTCATTATTTGAAACCTTGGTTCTCACACATTTTTTTGCCATCTAAAGATGCATCTTCTGGATCTAATCTACCCTAGTCGGCACCATACTTTTTTCTCCGATATTCCAGATTTGCCTTTTCTATAAGATTTAATCCCCCTAGGCAGGCATTACCCATTCAGGAGATGGATCATTCCCGACTGTTACACTTATTTACATGCTCTAAGCTACTTGTTGCTTTGAACTATCCCACCCCAAAGTTTCTGGACGTGTACGTAAACCACCTTTTAACTTTCAGGGTCCCTAGCTAGCAGATGATGGATTATTGCAGAACTTTAGTTAACTTACTGGTGTTCTTTTCTTGCTTTTTTTTCTGGATGTCATGGTGACCATGGGGGATTGCATTATAATCTCAGTGTTTTCTCTAGAGAATCAATTCTTATGTGTAATTAAGCTGCTTGTCAATCTGCCTTTCATGAGTTTAAATATATGAAAAATGTGAATAGGTGAGCCCCTTTTTGGTTACAAGTAAAATATTGGTAGTTTACATGATGCCTAATGTAGATGCTTGTAGTCAGTACTGATTAAATGTCAAATGTTTATGCCACTTGGAAGATGAACATCTGCAATTATAATATTGATATACGGCACTACAACAACAACAGCAAGAACAACAAATAATGAAGTAATACTGTCGTATAATATTGTTATACGACACTGTTACTTCATTATTGATGGTTATAGGGAAACACTAATTCATCCCTTTTGCACTTTTTACTGTCTGACAGAAGAGAACTGAAGAGCTTGCATGTGCATCTGGAGAACAAGTGGAAAGCAATCTTGGAACAAATGCTACTTCTAGATCAAAAGGAAGTGGTACCAATCTACGTCAGTTATCTGCTGCAGAGATAGGCAGTAATGCATATGCCGATGTATTTGATACTTCTATCATCACTTTGAACACCGTATGTTTTATATGCTAATGTCTCCCTTGTGCGTGAAGGAAAAAACTAGAGATGGTTCTGGTATTCACATCTTTTAGTCAAATGGTGTTTTTCAGGCAGTTGTGCTCTATCATCTCCATGAGTATAAGCATGCATTAGCCCTTCTAGAACCGTTGTATCAGAACATAGATCCAATTGATGAGGTATCACATCCACAATTAACTTTTGCTTAGGTTGCGGGTCTAAACTCTTTTACATTCTCACCTCATATGTATCTGTTCATGTGCAGACAACTGCGCTTCATGTTTGCCTACTCTTGCTGGATATTGCTCTAGCTTCCGGCGATGCGTCAAAAGCGGCAGTAAGTTCATGTCTTTGATTTTTGGCTCCTCGTCTTCAGTAAATGTGGGGCCTCTTTATATCATCTTATATTTCTAACATACATAATGATATTCCAGAAAACTGTTGCAACTAAAATAGAGAAGTTGCATATAAAGACCTACTGGAGCGTGGGCTTCTTTTGTGATCTGTTTATATGTAGTTCTTCTTTAAATCTATCAAGTGTTAAGTACTTTTGTGTTTATTCTATGACTATTGGATATCTTATCTATGCTTATTTGATTTTTTTTTTTTTTATATTTTTCTGAAAAAATAGTCTATGTACAACATAATCTGATATTTTGCCGTGTATTCAGATTGCTTTGAATCAAGCACATAATGAAATTACGGAATTTAAACTTGATAGTTCTTATGCACCGGATGAACATGTGCTTTAGTCTATTCTAGTGGGAGGAAAATCTAAAGATTATCATACTGAGAAATTACATTTACTAAAATGGTTTTTGTCTGGCCCATGACATCACGAATCGTGGTTGCGGGTCTTGTTAGAAGTTGAATGGTGTTTGATGACAAAGTCTGTTTAATAAGCCAGAAAGAGATATTGGCTAATTGAGACATTGAAGGAAGCAATAATCTGTACTATGCATTAGTCTTTGCTATTCTTGTAACTGTAGGATGTTTTTTTGGAGATAAAATGATGGGAACAACTTCCATATGTGTTTAATTAAAGATAATTAGTAAAACATGTCCCAAATAAAATACATTAGGAAATTGCTCCAATAATACATGAAAGATAAAACACGCATACTGGTTCCAACAAGGATTGAAATGGATAGTTCTGCAGGCGAGTCAAAAGTTTGTCACAGCTAGAAACTATCAAAGTAGCGGGCCTAGTCAAATGTCATATCTTGAAGTGTCCATCAGCATCAATAACTCTACCCTAAAGTCCACATTGGAGAGAGGGCCATTAAGGAAGGATAAGGTATAATACACAAGTTCATTCCTTTGTAGTTTAATGTGGCCCACCCAAATTCATCAAACTCTCTTTTTCCAATCTAGCAATTGGTTCGGCATTTGATGTGGTCCATCCTCATTCATCAAGCCCTCTAAGTCTTGGCTGATTGCTCACCTCAGGTAATGTGGTCCCTGACTGGTCCATTACCCTTCATCCCCTTGTCAAATCACACACGACGTATTGGACAATGACTTATGCTGTATCATACTATCACCTCTATCATGGTGTAATCGAACACAGCTGTACACAGTCGTCATGAAGTGGCACTGATTCATCACCCCCCAATGCTTGTGGTCCGTCACACGTTCATTTTCTTATTTTACATACTTTTACAACCTTACCGTGCTTTTACACCATTGCTAATTGGTCTTTTTCGTTCAATTCTCTTTTGCCAAATTGACTGGGAAAGAGAATCCTAATGTCGGTATCGGTCCGTATTGTCACGCCCCGATTCCGAAGAATCGATAGTCGTTCCCCGGACGTGATGTCGTACGAGCCTAGGTTGCGCTCGCACAAGGCACATTCATAAGGTTATCCGAAACACAACAGCAAAGAGAGTACGCAGAAATTGAACAACACATTTGATACAGAAGAAAACTTGTCTTTCATTGATAATAACTTGTTTACAAGACTCGATTACAAAAGGTGCCGCGCGGACGTACAACTTGACTCAAAAAGAACGATGATGAGATAGTTGTTCCATATATTACATCCCTTTTATACAACCAACATTTACAAACCAGCTGGAATGGTAGGGAGTCATTACATCTTTCTTTGGACTGAAATGCGGAGTCTTCAAAAGGATTCAACAAAAGCTTTCGCATGCGGACGAAGCTATGATTCAAATGGTCTGTGTATCCTAGAAGCAAATCGCATCAGTCCCCGTTGCATTGGAGTGGGAGCAAATATTGCTTTAAAGATAGCGAGCCAACGCTCCTTGGTCCACTATTGTGTTCATATTCCAAAAGCCAATATAAGTTAACTTATCCCCAACACTGTCCTATTCTTGTGAGGAAGATGAGTAGATGATAGACACCTTCCAAAAGTTGCTAATCTCATGTACTACTTGCTGAGTATTCTCATGCTGAGTATTCTCACTTTTCTTGAGGTTTCCTTCTACATTGCATTTGGTCAAAATATTCTCCTAGATTTTTGGTAATAAAAATGAATCTAAGGGCCACAATATAACATATATGATGAGGCATATTACTTCTGAGAAAGCCACATTATGATTTTTGTTGAAAGATAGGGAGACATCTAACAGAGTCAGAAGTGGTAGTGGCAGCAAGAGAGGTCTTAACAAGAGTGATGGAGGGAGATTCATCTGGCCTAAGTAAATGAGCACGTAGAAATTGGCTGGTTTTGGTTCATGGTTGGCTTTGGCATTCCTTAGATACTTGAATTAGGGTGTGCCTTTCTGCATCATTAACATGGATTGTTTTTTTGCTATTTATGGTTATAGTCCCATATAAATATTTTTTTCCTGCATAACAGTCTGTTCGATTTGTTGTATATTCTTTTTATTGTGATTTTGACGTTGTATACTTCTTGTCTGCTCTTAATTGGCTTAGTTTATGTGCAGCGTGTGATCCATTATTTGGAAAAATCTTTTGGTGGTGGTTACATGTTGAATCAAATTGATAATGGAAGCAATAATCAACATCAAGATTCAAATCAAGGAGTGAAACATTCCGGAATTAGCAATATCTCTGCTCCAGATGATGCTAGTTCCGATTCAAATGCAACTACAAATATTACTGATAACTCTCTATCAGAAACTTTATCGGATGATGCCCTGGAGTATGAAAATCTATATTCGACACTGGATGGCGGCGGCGGTCCCAACTTTGGTCTACTTTCCTCAAATGATCTAGTAAAATCTGTTGCAGATCGTACTGCTCCTGTCACTGAGCTAAAACTAAAAATGCATCTTTACAAAGTTAGACTACTGCTGCTCACTAGGAATTTAAAGGCTGCAAAGCGTGAAGTTAAGCTTGCTATGAATATGGCAAGGGGGAGAGATTTGTCTACTGAGCTCCTTTTGAAATCTCAGTTAGAATATGCTCGTGGCAATCATCGGAAGGCTATCAAAATTCTAATGACTTTCAGCAGCAGGACAGAAGCAGAAATGCTCAGTATGTTCAACAACAACCTTGGCTGCATCCATTATCAGCTAAAAAGTCCCCACACATCAGGCTTATTTTTCTCCAGGGCATTAAAAAACAGCTCATCGCTACGGTTGGAGGAGCCTTTGAAGCTTTCCACTTTTTCTCAGGATAAATCCCTTCTTATCATTTACAACTGTGGCCTTCAGAATTTGAGCTGTGGGAAACCATTGGTTGCTGCTAAGTGTTTTGGTAAAGCTAGTCTAATTTTCTACAACCGGCCAGTCTTGTGGCTTCATCTTGCCGAATGCTGCCTCTCAGTACTAGAAAGAGGGCTGTTAAGGTCATCTAGTGAAGAAATTAGAGTCCATGTTGTTGGTTCTGGTAGATGGCGGCATTTGGTGGTTGAAGACACGAATCAAAGAGATGGGTACTCCATTGAAGAAAATGGTGGTCAATTCAAAATCTCTTTTCCATTTGCACGTCATTGTCTCCAAAATGCGTTGATTCTATTGCAAAAAGAGGAGCAGAATGCAACAAAAAATGTTAGTCCATCCACTTTAGCGGAAGAGGAGGTGGGAAAGACGGTCAAGGATTCTAATGCTACATCAGCCTCTTTACCGGTTAATTCAAATGGCGTTTCTCAAGAAAGCAAGGGAGGTATGAGTTCCACTTCCAGCTTGCAGAGCTCAGTTGCTACTTATGAAGAGAGACAGAGAGAAGAGAATCATATGATACGGCAAGCTGTTATTGCGGCCCTAGCATATGTTGAGCTGTGCTTGGAAAACCCTTTACGAGCTTTGTCGTCGGCGAAATCACTCATCGATCTTCCAGAGTGCTCCAAAATTTATGCCTTTCTTGGTCATGTTTATGCTGCCGAAGCACTCTGTCGTCTGAATCGGTTGAAAGATGCTGCGGATCATTTACTGATTTATCTTACTGCTGCAAATGGAGATGAATTGCCATACACCAACGAAGACAGAGACAACTGGAGCTTAAAGAAAGGAGGTGGAGACGGTGATGATTTGAACAGTTCGTCAACACCCAAACCTGCAGAAGGGGCCCGTGGAAAGATCTTGACACCGGAAGAGGCTCGTGGGGTCACTTACCTGAATCTCTCCACGTTGTTTGCACTGCAGGGGGATCTTGAGAAGGCTAGACGATTTGTAGCTGAAGCTCAATTTTTGTTGCCCAAAGATTCAAGAGTTTTGCTTGCTTCAGTTTACCTAGATCTATTAGAGGGGAAGACAACCGAGTCCCTTTCCAAGTTGAAACAGTTTGGCCGGGTGAGCTATCTCTAGACTGTTGTGACATGGAGCCGCTGATGATGATAATCACCGTTGCCTTCCCGTGCCCCTGCGGGTCTTCAGCTTGGGTGCCACACCGGGGAGTTGAGACTCATCTGTAGAGTATAATGGGGGATGGGTCGTAGAGTATGTTCTTTTTTAGTTTTTGTTGTTGTTGTCAGTAATTAGGGTTTAGTGGAATGGCGTGCAGTTAGTCCGCATGCCCTACCGTGTTTTAGTTCGAGATGTAGTCCGGGCTGGAGGGAAAAAGAAAAGAGCTGTATCGGGGACGGTTGATAAATTCATTCATTTAGAGAAAGTAAATGCAAAGCCTCCCAATCATAGATTTAGATAGAGATGAAATATGAAGTGTAATTAGATGTGAAATATTCTACCAGCAATTGTTGTCATCTGTATTCTGGATTTGGGATTATACATGTTTGTTCACCTGGGGAGAAACTTTGTACTCGGTGCAGGTTTTGATCTTCTTCTTTTTTTAAGACTGCTGCTGCTGCCATCTGAACTCGGATTTTGTTGAAATATGTTAGTGTGGTTCATGCAGGTTGAGTTTTTGTGGCCCACATGTCAATGATTAATTGAATAGATTTTTTATTGTTCTTATACCATCAGAATGCCTATTGTACAGTTGTTGAATATAAAGATGAGACTGCCATGACTGTGGTCATCCTGCATGTTGCATAGAACATATGATGAGAGTGAGGAAAGTAGATCCACTTGAAGAAGAGTAGTAGTTCAGTGAGTACTGTTAATTTAAAGTTTATTTTTTTTTTTTTCAATGGCAACTGTCTCCTCATTTTGTAACATTTTGCTTACATGTCTTTAGATGCTGCTTGATAGTGTGGTTTGCTAACGTTGGTTAGTGTTATGTTTTAAAATTGTCACGTTTTAGATGATCAACTTTACAAAACTAAGTATCGAACGAGCATGGTAAATCTGGTTGATCTAAAAGATAGTATGCTTTGTCTCCGATATCTGAACAAGCAGGTAAGGCTCTCTCTTCATAAACTTGTTGTATATATGAAGGTTATTTGCTTGCTGGATGATTGTGTTGTCCTAATGTGCAAATTTATGTACCGAACTCGAGTGGCTCTTGTGGTTAATGCTGGAGAGGTATAAGACCCTGACTAAGTGGCGGAAGATCAGTGGATTGAGCCACGGGGACGTATTATTTCTTCCATTTATTTGGTGGAAATTGGGAGGCATTGGGCCCAATAAGTAAGCAATGTACCGTGCACAAAATTTCGTGCGTATCGTCGGACATCTAAAAAAAAAGCAAATTTATCTGTGCAACTCTCACATTTTGCCTAGGGAACAAGTAAATGTTTTAATTAGTCCGACTCTTATCAAACAAACCCTGTAACATGCATCTAAACTTACTTCAATTTTCGGTCACGTGTCACATCTAATTCTTCTTACGTTTCTGAGTTCACAGATACATGTTACTAGAATCGACATATTTACCAACAGAGAACAAGAAGTTTGTTGCAGCTAGAAGTTATCTCACTCGTAGACTAGATCAAATTTTCGTTGAGAGCATTAAATTTTATGGGTATTGTGCTTTGTAAAAAAAAAAATTCAAAAGAGAACCAAATTGCCGAACCATAAACGTTTGAATTCCTTAAAAATTGGATGAAGAAAAACGTCCATTCATCGAGTGTTTTATTAGACGAAAAAGGTCCGTCCAATACGTTTATTGGGTGAAAACAGTGAAATCACAGTGCTCATAACGTGAGGGCATTTGGTCTAGTGGTATGATTCTTGCTTTGGGTGCAAGAGGTCCCGAGTTCGATTCTCGGAATGCCCCTTTTGAACCTTTTTTTTAACACAACATTTGGTAGAGGAAATTTTAGTTTTAGTTTTATACTTTTAGTAAACTATGTGCTTTCAGCACAATTTATCAAAGGGCACGGCTATACACACCCCACACTTGCTAAGGACACCCCATTTAAAAAAAAAAAAAAAAAAAAAAAATTTTTTTCCTATTCTACCCTTGCTGCTGAGCACACCCCCTCCCCTTCCCTTCCCCCCTCCGCCGACCCTCCTCCTCCTCCGACGCGCCGCCGCCTCCTCCCCCGACCCGCCTCCGCCGACCCCCCCGGACCCGCCTCCTCCTCCTCCCCCCGCTTTCCGATCTCCCCTCCGTCGACCATAAATTGTTGTTAAAACAAAAAAAAAAATTAGAAAAAAATTTGGGTGTATTCACGGGTAGGTTCGACCCTGGTTTGTCGAACACACAGAGCAATGTTCGACCCGAGACAGTCGAACTATAGTGTGTACGTTCGACCAGAATATGTCGAACAGAAGATGGCATGTTCGATTATAATATGTTCGACCAGTTTTTGTCGAACACAAGAAGACACGTTCGACCAGTGTTTGTCGAACAGAATAAGGCATGTTCGACCAATACTTGTCGAACAGACCATTGTCCGTTCGACAAGTATTTGTCGTGCTTGTCGCAGAATTTTTTTTTTTTTTTGGGGTGTTCTTAGAAAGACTTGGGGGTATATTGGTCTTTTAACATAAAATTTAAGTTATGTGGGGTGTCCTTAGCAGGTCATGGGGTGTGTATAGCCGGCCCCTTTATCAAAACTTTAATGCAAAGTTTCTGTAAAATTAATGTAAGTATAAATCATATTTTATGAACGTAACGTTGATGTGATACCTAGTGTTTCCCTTCTATAAGAGGCCATGCTCATCATTCTCCATCACTAAAACCCTAGCTAGCCATGGACTCCACCAAGTTCTCGGCCACCTTCCTCCTCCTCCCCGTCGTCGCTCCCTCCATCTCCTGCAACACCTGCCTCCCTCCCAAGCCCAAGCCTCCTCCTTCAACCCCAGCTATGGTAACTCCACCTCCTGCATCATCTCTTCTCCGTCGTGCCCAATCGACACGTTAAAGCTGGGGGCGTGTGTGGACCTGCTCGGGTGCCTGGTGCCTGTCGGACTCGGGGACCCCACGGTGAACGGATGTTGTCCTCTGATCCAGGGCTGGTAGAGAATAGGATCGTTTCTGACATTCTAAACCCATTTTTTAACCACTCTATAAAAAAAAATTCTGACATTCTAAGGATCATGTTATTGCAGTTTCTAAAAAGCTATGAATGATATATATATGGAGGTTATAAATTTTGAAGTCTTTCGTTTTTTCGGTCCTATGTGAACGCACAGCTTACATATGCTCAGAAATGATCTTGGTGGATGAGGCGGCGGTGTGCGTCTGCACCACCATGAGGCTGAATCTGCTCAACACCACAACCTCTATCTGTCGCTGGCGCTGCAGCAGCTGCTCAATTGTGGCAAATCGCTACCTCCCGGCTACACTTGCACCATCTAAGCTTAGTCCGCAGTAGATAGCTACAATGTGCTATGCTCTATTATTCTAAAGTCTAAATCTAATATTTTCAATTTGTCCCCACTGTAAGATAAATTTATTATTTATTTGTTATCAAATTTTTAGGTATATCCACTAATTCCATTTTCTTTCTCTTGATCACCCTTCTTTAATGTCTTGTTACTTTAGTTTAAAAAAAATACAGGGGGACTTAAATCTAAAAATAGAGATTTCACATTAATAATATATACAAAAGTTAACTTTTTTTGAACATTACAGTTTTTGAGTCATGTACACAACTTGCACATATTCAGAAACGGTGATAGATAAATGTCTTAGTCCTAGTCTATTAGTTTATATATTTTGTCGAACTTTGTTCCTAATTTTTAGGCGGAAGGTTCGTCTAAGGGATACTTTGAAATCTAACGATCTCTATGTTGATTGATGTTTTATTATTTTTGACGATTGATGTTTTCTTGAAGTTGTTGACAAAAGTCTAAGTGCAGGTAGGTGTAAATGGTTATTATTTTGAAGGAAATTGTTGTAGTAGCTTTATTTTAAATTTATCAAATCGATCTCCATTGTTAAGAATAAAACGGTGTGTATAGAGCTTTGAACTTTTTCAAACTATTAGTTACATGCCTAAATCAAGAAAGTTATAATTACATTCGATGGTTAATTTGAGGATTGATACTAACAACTAATTATGTGTGCATGTCACCAAAGCCCTGTAGGCATCCATTAACATTTCAGGCTATAAAAATCTAAATCTAGATAAGTTTGAAAGAAGTATTTGTATTAGTTTTTTTATAACCCACACACACCTACACATTCTCACGTTGATGTTTACGGATGGAAGTCATATATTTGATACTAACAATCACTTACGTGTGCATGTCACCAAAGTCCTGTAGGCATCCATCAACATGTTGGGCCCCATCAATGAATGAAATAAAAATATAAATCCAGATAAGTTTGGAAGAACATTTTTTTAAAATAACGACACACACATTCCTACGGTTGGAGAGTACGAACCATGTCGATCCCGTCTGATGTCTGTGTTGCTTTCTATTTGAATTACAAGTGATGGATATATTTTCTTTATTAAAATGTTGCTTAAGAGAAGGACAAATTTTGGTATAATACTTAAGTGTTGTGGTGGTCATCGCTGATTCGCCAGCATGAATATCGTTAAGAGTAGGTTGATACCAATCCCAAAAGTTTGCTAGCTATATTTTATATCTGCATATCTACAAATTTAAAGGGTGTTTTAAGAAAGAAACACTAAATTCTGATATTTCCACCTAGAGTAAAACGTGCTTCGTCTTGCCAATCAAGGTCAATCCGGAGATGAATTCATAAAGTCGAGCTTGACAAATATCACCACCACGAAAAATATATAAATGTCGATTATTTTCCCTCGTCTTCCTTTTTGACAAAATAAATCCAAAGGGAAAGAAGCAGTTACTCTGTCTTTCTCTCTCTCTCTTCGAGTTCAGGTGAGACTCTCTTTCTTACTATAGAATCGATTCGATTGTGTGTTCTTGACGCACGGATGTGCACGTTGACCGAATAAAGTGTCAATATTTAAGTTCATATGCACTTATTTATCACTTCACCCAATCACGCTTCTCTCCTAAAGGGACAATAAAGTCTGCATAACAAGTTCTGTAAGCATTCACGAAAAAAGACCAACTAGAGTACCTATACATTACCATCAAGTTGTGTATGAGTACCTAAAAACCAATCTAATTTACTCTAAATTATATAAATATAAAAATGGACGTGAGAAAGCCTTACTCTGCCCAATTTGGTCTGAATTTGCTCAAGATAACTACATCATGTTGACATAGTAGACCTCTATGTTGTCACTGTCCAACACGTGCATATTTTGTCTTCAATATTCACTGTCCATTTGCCTAGTAAACCACAATACACCTCATATATAAAGTTAGATGTACTTTTTCATGTGTATTTATTTATCTTCAGAGTCATCCCCTCAATGCGTCTTTACCACCTAGGCATCAACTGACCTACAATCATCTTATTAGTTGCAACTTGTATCCGCTTGTAAAACATACTCATAAATTTTTTACCATACGTCCCCCTTACAATACAAATAGATTGGTCTGCCAACTTTCTTATGGGCTTGTTGAAAGCCTCAAAAAAGTTGTTAGATATATGCTCAGTGTGAGTATTATGGTCAAAGAATGTCTTAGCTTTTATTCTCCTCATACATCAGATATGCATGAGCTCTATCATCTACATGCTCCTGTCACTCCCCGTTCCCGGAATACGTAAATTTTTGATTTTTCTGTATATGGTATCTGGCACCTGTATCTTGATTGTATGTATCATGTATTTGTAACTGGCCATGGCATGGAATAGTATCTCGTCGCGGATTAGTGTGCCACCCCTTGTCCTTGTCTGGTTGTAGGCGTGGTTCACTACTTCGATGATAAGATATCTGAACCATGTTGTGGTTAGGATTTTATTTAAATGATCTAATTAGTTGTATCATGTAACATTTAACATGTCATTAGTCATATGGTTTAGAGCATGCTTAGGATTAGGGTTTCTTTGAGTCAACCCAACCCCTATATATATATTCTCTTCCTCACCCTCTTTCCTCATTCACTCTTTATTTATTTTCCTCAAGCAAACTTTTAGGCAAGTACACCTTGTACCAAATGGAGAGATTCTTGCATTTTTTATTCTTGATTTTTCTTTTGATATTATTTGTCTATATTGTTCTTCTCTTCATTCTCTACAAGTTTAGTTCTTGGAGTTTTTTATTTTAATGGCTAGTTTTGTGTAGATCTAAGTTTTTACAACTAGGATTTTATGGATTTTCATGGTTTTGATTTATTAAACTTGGTTGTTTTCAAAAACTAATGGTCCTATGTTGTAGGAAATCTCATTCTACCAAATTTTGACCTTTGAAAAGTTAGATTTTGACTTATTTTGAAGAAGTTATGGCCAAAACAATATTTGGACATCTTCTATGTTCATCTGTCCTGGTTCTGGCAAGGACGATGAATAGTGCTACAGGGATAAATAGTGCCACATGTGTCACGACCCGCGCACCCTGATTAGGGGCACGAGCACGTGGTTACGTCCAGCCTACGCCGCAGAATCGGCGGTAGAACGCTGTATATAGGGTCTGTAAATACTACGACTAAAACAGATAAAGGTACCTGTACAGTATATACACTCCGAATGGAGGTGACATAGCAATACAGTCTCAATCACAAAGTAAAACTAAGGTAGATAGCATGGAAAGAAAATATGATAGATGAAAGCAGGAAATAAGTTCGAGATCCACACAAGCTCAAAGCTATACACAACACCACAGAGTCACAGAAATATAGTATAAAAATCTACAGTTTGAAAAGTACTAGCTGGATCGCAGTCCAGGCAACCCTAACTAAGCTACACTACTCTGGGTGTGCAAAGTCTAGTGGCTCTACTATCAAGCCACGGTCCAGGTCTACTCCATCTAACCCGCACTACCAAAATACAGTAAATTAGCGACCAAAAATTAGCGACGGAAATTTTCCGTCGGAGTTAGCGACGGCTTTGTGGCAACTAGCCGACGGATTACAGACGACAAGCCGTTACATTTTTTATTTTATTTTTAGGGGGAGGAAAGGTCGCACATCCGTCGCTAGGACGTCGGAGATATAGCGACGGATAGTCAGCCGTCGCTATGCAGTCGATTATTTGGCGGGAATTGTGTGGAGAATTGGCTGGACAATTCTTCGACTACGTAGCAACGGATATTCAGTCGGCAAGTATCAAAAATAGCGACTAACGGGCGACGGATTAAAATCCGTCGCTAGTCCGTCGCTACATATACGTTCCATACTTAAATTGAAACGGCGAGGGGAACTTTTCGCATTCCCCCCAAATTCACTCTCTCTTCTCTCTCTCTCTTTCTCTCTCTCTCTCCCGCGGCTTCGGTGGTCGGCGTCAGCGTCCTCTCCTCTCTCTCTCCCGAAGGTAATCCCCTCTCTCTCTCTCTCTCTCTCTCTCGGTCTCTCTCTCTCGCAGTGTCGTAGGGGCAGCGGGGGCGGCGGGCTTGGGGCGGGGGCGTCGGGGGCTGGGCGGCGGGCTTGGGGCGGGGGCGTCGGGGGCTGGGCGGCGGGCTTGGGGCGGGGGCGTCGGGGGCTGGACGGGGGGCTTGGGGCGGAGGCGTCGGGGGCTAGGCGGTGGGCTTGGGGCGGGGGCGTCGGGGGCTGGGCGGCGGGCTTGGGACGGGGGCGTCGGGGGCTGGGCGACGGGCTTGGATCGGGGGCGGCGGGGGGCTTTGCTTCTCAAATTCATCTGAGTTTATATATTGGCTAAATAATGTGTTATCCATATTGGGTGTTATCCATTAGTTTGGTGGTGTTTGGATTAGTAAATGTGAATATGGGATTTGGGTTCATGGTGTATATGTTCACTGTCTCAAGGACAGTGCGAGTTCTTCATCTGCCTTCTTTGTTAAGGATATCCTTGGGACATTCGCTTCACCAAAGTCTCTGAATAAGTGAAATTTTTTCTGGAAAACTGACCCTTAGAGTGTATCAGTTGTGTGCTTCTATATAGATGTATATATATATATCTATACATCTAACTATGATATACATATGTGTATGTGACAATCTCAGTTAGCGACGGAATACTGACCGGTTAGCGACGGATATTTCCGGCTCCATTTGCATTAATCTACGGTACGACATGGTGATCAGGACATAGTCCCTGCAGCCATTCGACTGGCGAGGCAGAAACTATATAGCCGTAGATAAAGTTGACTGTCCTCCGACCCTCATCCCTCGGCAATATCTATCACTATATCTTATATAGTAGTAGATGATGTCTTAGTATTACATTATGTGAGTTCATCTTGATTCTGTTATATCCTTCAGATACTAGATACGATAAGAACATATACTACACCATATGTACAGAATATAGATGATTCACACTAATGTATGCTAGAATGAATTTTGGGTTGTGTTCTGAGCCATCCGTTCTCATACTTAAAACACATAGGAATTAGTAGTGTGAGAGCGGCGGAGAGAGTGAGAGCGCCGGAGGGGGGAGGAGAGAGAGTGAGAGAGTAAAATGGTACGACATGGTGAAGTAGTACTGTATTTTGGTTCCGGTTCCAGCTCCATTTGCATTAATCTACGGTATGACATGGTGATCAGGACATAGTCCCTGCAGCCATTCGACTGGCGAGGCAAAAACTATGTAGCCGTAGATAAAGTTGACTGTCCTCCGACCCTCATCCCTCGGCAATGATAATACGACAACCTATCACTATATCTTATATAGTAGTAGATGATGTCTTAGTATTACATTATGTGAGTTCATCTTGATTCTGTTACATTCTTCAGATACTAGATACGATAAGAACATATACTACACCATATGTACAGAACATAGATGATTCACACTAATGTATGCTAGAATGAATCTTGGGTTGTGTTCTGAGCCATCCGTTCTCACACTTGGCAAAAAATCGAATTTTTTGTACTTTATCTGCTTTCGAAAATGTACTCAAATTACATGATGGTTCCTTTAGTTAGCTTGCTTATGTTACAATTATATTATTTATGAATATCGATCTTACCAGATGGCACCCATGACCCGAGGAGTTGCACATCGTTTGAGGAAAACAGTGAATGCTGAGGTGGCTCCTCCTACAGTTAAGGAGAAAGTGGCACCGGTAGCTAGTGAGACCGGGAGTTCTATTCATCCAGCACCGGTAGCTAGTGAGACCGGGAGTTCTATTCATGCAGCACTTGCAAGGGACTACATCTCTCCTCACGCCAAAGATCCCGCTTATTCGAGGTGGTTGCGTGATCGTATCACTGAGCGTTTGCGTGAGCTGCGTGGTTCTCATTAGCTATTAGTACTTATTTGTATTGGAATATCTGTATTGGGTTGTTTTTGTATTAGACTATTTGTATTGGACTATATATATGAATTAGTACTGTGTCAATCTCTGGATTGTATTGGACTACGACATGGTGATTAGGACATAGTCCCTGCAGCCATTCGACTGGCGAGACAAAAACTATGTATCCGTAGATGAAGTTGACTGTCCTACGACCCTCATCCCTCGGCAATGATGATACGACAACCAACCAGAGAGGATACTCTGAGAGATCCATCTGAGTAAGACGTATACTCTGAGAGATCACCTTTACAAGAATGATATCAGTAGTGGGATTGAGTGTTGGAGGAGATATTATCAGAGTATACGTCCTACTCAGATGGGTCTCTTACCGTTACTATTTTTTTCTGACAGCATGGTGGATGTGCTCCGTCAAGAGATACTTGCTCCGAGCCAAAACTTTGCCCCGGAGCTCAAGTGGACATCCTTCGTGTAGTGCTCGAGTGAGAGGTTCCTGACAGCATGGTGGTCTCCTTTGTCAAAGTATCCGTGCTCATCTGTCACGACCCGCTCCCGAATAATCGGACACGAGTCGGACACGCCCAGCCTTCGTCGTTAGACACGACGAAGTAAGTTGTACCAAAATAGGGAAATCTAACAGATAAACATGAAAGTATACAATCACAGCATCTAAAACGTATCTCAGAATGATCACCATAATCCACAATTCTATGTATATAAATGTACGAGTCATCAAGAGTGAAATGTACTATGAATTCTAAATCAATATCTAAAAGTAAGGCTAACAGTCTAAACCTGAAGCCTCAAGCTAAGCCTCATCCTGCTCAGCTAATATCCTGGGCTCTGGCCCATAGAGTAGAACAATGTCCTGCAAGCATACCTGCAACATATCCTATTCAGGAGCGGAGCAAAGTACAGTTCTAGGTAATGAAACATGAACATGAACAGAGTACAGGAGTACATAAAATGAAATACATGAATGAATATGAAAGTACAGGAAATGAGTACAGGAACTATAGTACATGAATGTAAAGTACATGAATATGTAAAGTACAGGAATGAAACTATAATTCTGAAGTACCAGACATGACAAGTGCACAATATCGAAATACATCTAGTCCATGTGACCGGCTGGGGTGAGTACAAGAGCATGCACAGGAGTACATGAATATGGTACGACTTAGGGCCCGCGTGCACGATGCGAGGCCTAAGCTAGGTACAGGAATATATAGTAACCGGGATTGGTCACATGGCTAGTGTATTTCCCCACCCGACGCTAATAAGTACAAGAACAAGGGTACAAGAATACAGGGGTACATGAATATCGTGCTATGACGTGTTACAAGAAGGGGTACAGGAATGTAAATGTACAAAACCGTAGAAAAGTACTTGCCTGGCTCCGAAAAAGTACGGGTGAACAATGGAACTGGATGTCTTCCTGTTTAATAATTACAAGTTGGTTAAGTTCTAACAAAATCTAGTTTCTATAACTATTTTCATTTATTAATTTAAGTTCAATTATAGGATATTATATCACTACATATATGTACCAAATAAACCACTAGCACTTTTCTATAATTTATTTGCTAAAATAAAGTCTTACTTTGATTCTTTATATATATCTTTTGATAAAAAAATATTTACTAGTAAAATTACTTAATAATTTGCTCCTAATAAAACTTAATTTAAAGATTTAACACATAACAATCCTATTGAACCTATTTGTATAATAATACTACCAAAATCCAAATCTGGCCATTTTAGGCCCAACAGTACTCCAACCCGAGCTAAAATATACCATCATACAGTTTAACATTTGTTCTAAACTATGGACCCAGCCTTATTCTATAGTTATTGGCCTTCTTGCAAAATTATCCAAAGAGTAGTAATAGCAAAATAATGCTTAAAATCCAGCTACTGCTGTTGCAAGTGCAAGCATGATAATTAACATTGATTCCAGCTTCCCAACAAGAATACTCATACGGAACAACAGTTCCCACAACATCACAATAAATCAAATGCAGTAAATGCCCAGTTTCCCTGTTCCCTTGCCAATGATCTCCCAAATTACAATTAACATTTATAACTAAAACCTCCCCAACCCAGCTGGTACTGTACACAGAACCAATAACATACCCATACCATACGAATTTCCAAACAACCTATATACAACTCGTTGCTAACCTTCCATCTAATTTAAAGAGAGAAGAGAACCCATCCAGACTCATTACAAATATTTACAACAAAAATTTAATCAAGAACTAAATGCATCCACCAGATCAATAACAAGTTACTATTAACCCAACCAAAATAAGAAAACATTCAACAAGAATTTCACAGTAAATTAGCTTAAACCAGCCCTGTCGATTCGATTCCCATCCAGACACGCACCCACGTCCAGACACACACCCACGTCCAGACACAATCAACACTGATCGGCCAACTACTGGATTATGGAGAGTTGGCGACCACGGACTCAACGGTACTCGATCAAGCACAACGAACTGGCCGACTCCAACACTATCAATCCTGACCAACACTGCATATCAAAATTCAAACACAGAAACTACGATCCTAGAAGAAGATAACATATTACCTGACAGAGTTGATCAAGAATGAGGACACGTTCTCTTCGCGTCCAGATCTCCTCGATCCTCAGTCCAATCGGATTAAAGCGTTAGGCACGAGTACATCTCGATTTGAGCCTGGAATAGTTCGATCTACAAGAATCGGTAGAAGAGGAAAGATTACAACAAAATTTATCAAATAATTTGCAAGGAAGGGTCGATCGGAACTCACCTTTTGACACAGGTGACTGATTCCAAATGGAGATCACCACCGAATTTTGTTATCAACCTAATAATGTTTCGACCTGGAATTTCAGGTCTCAGATCAATGGATTCACGAATTTAGACCAAAAAGAGGTCAGATCGGAACTCACCTCTCGACACAGCCGACTACGTCGTCGACGGGAGCTCCGAG
Organism: Iris pallida; assembly: GCA_029216955.1. NCBI lineage: Eukaryota > Viridiplantae > Streptophyta > Magnoliopsida > Asparagales > Iridaceae > Iris > Iris pallida. Next base: position 23,250 of record JANAVB010042915.1, read on the forward strand.
GATCAATAGAATAGGGACAGCTCGAACAGAAGCTCCCTGGAAGGATCTGCGTCGCTGAGTCGACTGGGAGGCGTCGCCATCGTATCGTCTTCTTCCTCGGTGGCCGGCGGAAGGGTTTTGTCGGCGATGACTCCAGGAAGGTTCTCGAGAGAAAGAAGAGAGAGAGAGGAATGAAAATAAATGAGCTGTTGAAAAAAATAATTCTACACCACTATTCGTTTTAAAGAACTCTACACATTTTCATTTACACCCCTCCACCACTTGGCAACTTTGCACTTATCCCCTCCCCCTTTTCACTATTTAAAACTCAGACCTTCCACTCAATTAATTTTTCACAATACCCCTCCCCCTTTTCATTATTACAGATTTTTAGTTAAAAACAGTTAGAGAATTTAAAAGAAGGGAGGACCACAAAGTTTGTTACAACAAACTTCAAATTTGAAAATTCAGTTTATAATTAATTCCCTCCAAGTAGTTCACCAAAAATTATTATTTAAAACTAATTTATTATTTCAAAACTTAATAATAACAATTTAATTATTAGAATCAAATTATTCTTCTTAAAACTGGGAAGTGGAGTTACAAATCTCCCCTCCTAAAAAGAATTTTGTCCTCGAAATTCAAAGGACCAAAAATAAATCCCAGCAATTCACAAAAGATCCAAACACTAGTTATTTATTGAAAATAGAATTCCATAAGAACTAGAGTACAATCAAATCAATCAAACAGAGTGGGATAGCGCTCCCGCATCTCATCCTCGCGCTCTCATGTGGACTCTCCCGGAGTGTGGTGTCTCCACATGACGCGAACAAGAGGAATAATCTGGTTCCGCAAGCGCTTCTCCCTCCGATCGAGGATCTCCACTGGCTGCTCCTCGTAGGTCAATCTCGGGCCCACCTCCAGTTCGGAATAGTCCACCACATGGCTCGGATCTGAAATGTAGCATCGGAGCTGAGACACGTGGAAAACATCGTGTACTCCCTCCAAGCTAGCTGGAAGTGCTAGACGATATGCCACCTCGCCAATCTGCGCCGTCATATCGAAAGGTCCGATAAATCTTGGACTGAGCTTCCCGCCTCTGTCGAATCTGATGACGCCCCTAGTCGGCGAGATCTTCAGGAACACCCTATCTCCAACCGCGAACTCCAGTGGCCGTCTGCTGCTGTCCGCCCAGTGCTTATGCCGATCCTGTGCAACTCTGAGACGCTACCTAAGCCTTGAGACCCTGTACGATAATTACACACAAGAAGTTGGAATAACACGATCAATGATCAAGAATCAAATAGGCACGGGATAGATTGAAGTTCCAATTACAACTTAGAGGAGCAAAATCATGAAGACACAACTATTAAGTACGATAAAAAATTGATAGTTTAACACAAGTGGGCTAGGACAAGATATGAAAATCATGGTCAGACAGACATGATTTAAGATCGAAATTTAGACAAGACACAAACGAAGTATGGAATCAAAATCTGGCAATGTATAATTTTGAGGAATTCAATGATCTAACGATAAAATGCTAGAAGGAAAATTTAGCAAGGGTTGATTGAGGAGACGTACGCAATACTCAGAAGATATAGTATCAAATCAGGATGAACGTACAAGGATCTGTGATTCTCGAAAACCAATAATCATATAAAAAGGGATATAGTTTCCATGGTATCCGGAAACATATAGCTATTTAAAATCACTTTGCCTAGAATCCCTATCCCGCCAGTATATATCTGACTGCAGTGAACTTTCGGCTCCGTGACTCAAATAATAATATGTCACCGAATAATCTGTCACCCTTATCCATTTTCCAACAATCATTGACGAAGCAACCCAAGAGATCAAGGTATGAAGAATATGACTAGTCTCGATAGTACTCGAAAACCTATGATTGTATGAAATCACTTCAACTTAGAGTTCCTGCCTCGCCAGTGCGCTACTGGCTGCAGTGAACCCTCAGTCTCCATAATCCAGCTAATGGCTGCAGCGCGCAGCTGTCATGCCATAGTAGGTCATCGAATAGCTCTCGACTTTATCCCTAGGAATTTCAAAGAGTTTCAAGGAATTCAAAATGAGTTTCAATAGTCCAAGTCACGGAAATGGTGAAGTTACCTGACTGTCAGAATACAAGGATTTATTAGGTACTAAGAGACGACAAAGGATCCCATCGGTGAGTACATAAGGGCAACCAGGGAGATTTAAAATTTCAGACAAGGAGCGAAGTTTCAAATTATAACAAAATTTCAACTGATATCTGGAATGGTAACAAGATTCCATATATGAAATATTATCCCGAAAGGATAACAGAGTTTCGAAGGATGAACTGAGGCAAGTTATTAGATAGGAGACAAGTTTCAAAATAAGAATTAAAATCCCGTACTGGAAACAAGTTTCAATAAAATCTCGAATAACAATGAAATCTCGAGCAAAAACTTGAATTGAAAACGAATTCTCCAATAAAGTACACAGTGAAAATAGAAAATCAATATCAACTAAGTCGCGAATAAGAGGTGAAATCTTGAACAAAATCTCGAACAGGAAGCAAGGTTACGAACAGTGATTTAGAAAACAAGGTATCAAATAGTGAACAAGAAACATGTATCGAATCCTGATTATGAAATGATTAGAACTTCAATAGGAAACAAGGTCGAACAAAGTTGTGAACAGAAATAATTTCTTGAATAGGAACAAGTCTCAAATAGTGAACAAAATCTCATAGGAAATGAGTCAAAGTTTCAAAATAGAAAACAAAATCTTCAAACGATGTCTCGAATAGGGCTGAATCTCAAGCAAGTGTCAAGATAGGAGTGAAGATTCAAACAATGTTTTGATTGGGGACAAGTTCGAATAACAAACAAAATATCAATAAATGAATAGAAAAAATGTCCATAAAACAAGCTAAATCTTAGATAGGAGACAAGGTCGAAATGAAGTAGTGGACAAACAACTCTCGAATAAAATCAAAGTCATGAATGAAAAACAAGTCTCATATAGAGAATGAGTCACAATCTTGAAAAGTAAATGAATCTTCAAGAACCTTCAAAGGAATCTTCAACAATGTCCTGAATAGGACGAAACTCAACCAAAACTTCGAATGAGGAACAGGATTTCGAAATAAAATCTCGAGAAACGATTAATTATCAATTAACACGAAGTTTAATAAAGAAACAAAATTTACAAATAGGAGCCATCACTAGGAAACAAGGTCATGAATGAATGTGCAAACGGTATCGAATAATGGATTTCAAACAAATATCGAATTGTGGGTCTGAAACAAGTTTGTCGAATATGAAACAATATCTTGAAATAAGTTTCGAACATCAATCAAGGTTCCAAAATAAAAACAAGAAGTTTCAAGAAATGATCAATGTGTGAGGAGTAATTTAAGGGAAGACTGGATTATTAATCAAGATACATGGTTTTCCCAACCATGCAAAATAAATCTTCTATCTTCAGTATTCCTCCGGAATTACTTCAATTTCTTCAACTGTCCTGTCGTAGGCTGGTCCTTGCGGTAGTGCTCCATGTGGTTGCTGATTTTGAAAAGGTGGGTCCCTTTGCTGTAGTCTGATGCTCCTCGTGCTTGTGCTCGGGCAGTGCGATCAACGATCTCCGGACAATCTTTGACTTGGTGAGTAGGCGATCCGCAGTACAAGCGTAGTCTCCGCCTTTTGTGGCATTCGTCGTAGTGGTGTCTCGAGCGGTGGCAGAAAGCACAATTGTCTGAATCTGATGATGCGGCTGAAGAAGCGATGTCCGAGTGTGGTAACACTCTGCGGGTTCAGAGTAGTTGCTATCTTTGTCATAAGTCTTCATGTCCCTCCTGAGCTTCAGTTCCCCGTTGTGTCCTATTATCTGTGTTACATTCTGGATCTCCTAGCTGGTGGCTCCAATCTTCAGAGAAGTCGATTTCTCAAGGATTTGTATGATCTTTTGTGGCAGCTCCAGGTTCTCGATTTGCTCCTCGATGTAAGATATGTGCTCGGTATCGGAGAAGTCCAAGATCTGAGAGTCTGGAAGTCAGAAGTCCTTCCTGGCTCAGAGGGTGTATCCATAAGTCTGACTTGGAAAGGATGGCATGCTTTTTCTGGTTGTCAAAGGACTCTTTAAACGTCTCCGTCAACTACGTACTACCCATGGGGATAGTAGAGTGGTAGAAAGTAGTGGAAGCTTGAATCCTGAAGTGTAGGTGAATTGACTGTTCCGATGTCGCGTACTTTTGAACTATCTGAAAAACAAAAAACTGTTAAAATAACCTAGACCTAAATACAACAAGTATTTATAGAATATCAATATACCTGGTATACTTGATATACCCTTGTTTCCCGATTTTCCTATGCTGTGATCAAGTTTCCCTAGTTAATCAAGTCTTCCAATAGTACGCTAAGACCTAGGTACCATTAGGATAGACCTGCATGGGCCACCACTAAAAACATGTCACGACCCGCTCCCGAATAATCGAATACGAGTCGGACACGCCCAGCCTTCGTCGTTAGATACGACGAAGTAAGCTGTACCAAACTTGGAAAATCTAACAGATAAACATGAAAGTATACAATCACAGCATCTAAAACGTATCTCAGAATGATCACCATAATCCACAATTCTATGTATATAAATGTACGAGTCATCAAGAGTGAAATGTACTATGAATTCTAAATCAATATCTAAAAGTAAGGCTAACAGTCTAAACCTGAAGCCTCAAGCTAAGCCTCATCCTGCTCAACTAATATCCTGGGCTCTGGCCCATAGAGTAGAACAATGTCCTGCAAGCATACCTGTAACATATCCTATTCAGGAGCGGAGCAAAGTACAGTTCTAGGTAATGAAACATGAACATGAACAGAGTACATGAGTACAGGAAATGAAATACATGAATGAATATGAAAGTACAGAAAATGAGTACAGGAACTATTATCACGCCCCAGAACCAGAATACTGGAGAGCGGGGGCAGACATAGCCAGCTACGTATAATGAAATAGGATCCACTCCACTATATGGTCACGGCTGTCTAGAAATATGAGGGTTTATCTACAAGCCATCAGTCTCCTATGGTCAATAACAAGCCTAGTGTCTCAATCATAAACAAGTAAGTAAATGTTACAAGATATCAGACCACCAAATATACAATTGTAAGGCGTCCCAAACATTACATATCCAGATGATCATGAAGCTAGTCGTACAAAATGTGAGGACTAGCAAGAGTTAAGTCATGCATGATCAACCTCGAGTTGCCAATCATGATTACAGCCCGTAGGCAGACAGTAAGTAAAAGGAGCACGAGCTAACACTTGCTCGGCGGCTAAATGCCTCAAAAGAATAATATTACAATAAAGTGGGAGAACAAAAAGAAACCCACTCGTTGCCCTGGTTACGCCTGACGGTCACCATCGGACTGGAAAGCAGGTAGATCCTTTGCTGCTGCTCCGGTATCTGGCCATACAAAACCAGCTGGGTCAGACCCCAGAAAGAGCAAGTGCCACAAAGGAGGCTTCACTTAGGAACTAAAATCAGCAATTAGCACAATAATATAATTACAAAAGAAGAGACAGTAATTTAAGAAAAAGCATGACAGGTAAATATAAAAGACAATCTTGTACATGATCAATAAAAGACAAGACATATGGAAGAGCATGACAGGGTGATATACGATGAGATAACCATGGAACTATTCAGATAACCAGGTTATAACCTGTAAACCAAACAAGGACCGGGTTGTAACCCTTCGTCTGAACGGAACTTGGTTTCTCCCACCATTTATCGACAAGGTAAATATAAGAGATCAAGATATGTAACAATCTTGAATAGGATCAAGACAAGACTAGACAGATTAAACCCCCATTCAACAATCACGGCCAAGCAATAAGTACGGCTTGATACTTTAACTAACTAGGGTTATCACAGGCCTAGTTACTAGGAAAATGCAATGAGAATTCCAAGTCCGGTTACCTGTTTGTTACTACCTGAGTGATCCCAGCAAAAAGGAAAAGATAGCAAGATATAGCAGACACACTGTAGTAAGATACATGTGTCATAAGGTACCACATTCGACGGCGGGCTGGAAGTGCGCTCATCTCGACGGATAGCAACAAATTCCAAGTATAGATATATATAAGGCCGGGACCAAAGGGGCAACAGGTAACTGGAAAATTCTCCATGAACTAATTGATCAATCTAGTCATTAACCTAGCCAGATTCAGTATGAATCCCTGACCGTGGTACTCAGGGATCATGCCCTAGACATGATGCCAGACATAACAGGACTCGTAGTTTATACAAGCACAATCAATGCAACAACCACGGTATCCAGGCCAATGAATTAATTTGTCAAGAGTGCGCCACGACGGGCCACTATCAAGCATGTCAGGATACTTGTCAGGAGTGCACCACTACGGGTCACTGTCGTGTCATGTACATCAGGTCAAGTTATCAGGTCAGGTTATCAAGTCAGGAGTGCACCACGGCGGACCACTATCATGCATGTCAATTATCATTCCAAACATAATAAATAATTTCGGGATTATCAAGTTCAGGACAAAAGGCGTAAGGATATAAAATGGACGTTAAATATCTAATAAAATATCAATATACAGGGCTATAGAAGAGCCATGCGGCTAAGGCACATGCGGCCAGGATGGATCTCATGCGGCTGGGGAAGGAGTCGGGTTCATGCGGCTGGGGAGAGATTCATGCGGGTCGGGGGAACTAAGGACCCATGCGGCTCACAGGAGAGGGATTTTCATGCGGCTGGGGAAGGAGTCGGGTTCATGCGGCTGGGAAGAGATTCATGCGGGTCGGGGGAACTAAGGACCCATGCGGCTCGCAGGAGAGGGATTCTCATACGGCTGGGGAAGGAGTCGGGTTCATGCGGCTGGGGAGAGATTCATACGGGTCGGGGGAACTAAGGACCCATACGGCTCGCAGGAGAGGGATTCTCATGCGGCTGGGGAAGGAGCAACCCATACGGCTGCGGGGACAGGTCTCATGTGACTCGCAGAGATGAGGGTCCATGCGGCGGGAATATAGAACACTTCATGCGGCTGAAGATGCAAAGCCTTATGCGGCCAGACTGGTCATGAGCCTATGCGGCCAGGAGAGGGTGGTGAGCATATGCGGTTAGAATAAATCGGGTCATGCGGCCCGGACTCAGAAGCCCATGCGGCTCAGTTAGGACTGGGCCTCATGCGGCTAGGATTAAATCTTCATACGGCTGGAAGAATTGAGTTCCTGTGGCATAGGCCATGCGGCCAAGTAACTCAGCAAGGCTTATGCGGTCAGGAATAAAACTTGCTGCATAAAGCTATGCGGCTAAGTTCATTCGGCTATAAACTGTTCTTCTTCTCCATCCTTCCGAGAAGAAGAACCCTTCAAGCTATGGCTCCCAAACTCCATGAATCTTTCATCCAGAGTCCAAATCCAAACTTCCTTAGGTCAAAATGGGGCAGAATGAAATGTTCTACAGCATGGAACCATCAAAACTTAAAATATAACAAGATTAAGTAGATCAAAACCCAAGAATTCCGAAAATAAAAATAAACTTATATCTACAAGAATCTAGCCATGGAAAGTGGAAATGCCAAGTACTAAAGTAAGTTAAAATGCTGCAAGGAAGAGAATGGAACAATAAAATTTGGGTTCCTCCATGAAGCAAGATGCACTTGCCTAGACCTCTCTCTCCCTCTCTCTGGTAGGTGAAGAATTAATGGTGGGGAAGAAGAAGATATTAATGAAGAGAGAGAAGGAGAAAGGGTTAAATAATGGGGATGGTAGTAGGTAGGGGTTCACCTTGGTTCATGATGAACCAAGTAAACCAAGCCAAGCCGAACCAACCCAATCCTCTCCTATCCAAATAAAACCAAGCTCCACCAATCAGAATAAATCCATGAACGATAAATGACAATTAAACCAAAATGCTAAATATGAAAATAAACCATAACTAACTAATCAAAGAAAATAAGAAATACGGGTTAGAAATACGAACACGTATAAAATACGTATCACGAATTTTGGGGCACTACATCCTATCCACCTTAAAAGAATTCCGTCCTCGAAATTTAATCAAGAGGCTAGAGATGTCGGGACATCTATACTATCGCAAGCAATCTATGCTACCAATCAATCATACAATCATACATACAAGCAAGGAATCGAAGTACAAGGCATAAGGAAGATATTACACCTCACGAGCCAAACCGATTGGGATAACGTGATCGGATATCATCCTCACACTCCCACGTTTGACTCTCTCAAGGAGCGATGAACTCAAGCAACACGAACTAAACTGATAGTCTTGCACTTGAGGTCTCTCTCTTTGGTCAAACTGGGACACGGACCTCTCCTCATACGAAAAGGTTTGTACCAATAACCGTTTTCGAATGATCTAGGACATGGCTCGGGCCCAGAATATACCGTTGTAATTAGGATATATGAAACATGACATGCGTTACGCATAACGACGGTGGAAAGCAAGACAATAGGGCACAGATACCTCTCTGCCGATTCTGGATCTGGGCCTGGGCCAGGGCGAACTGCTGAGGCCTCTGTTGTTGGAAGGCCTGGGCCTGAGACGGCAATGGACCCGAGAACGGGAGCTGCTGTGGTTGGTGAACTGGAGCTGGTTCTGATGCTGGTGCTGGTCCCATAACCGAGTGACTAGTTACTGTCGACGATGATCTGTTTCTGAACGGACAAGACCCTATCATGTGGTCTGGCGAGCCACAAACCAAGCACAATCCCTGTGCTCTGCGGGCACTCAGTAACAACATGCCCGGGCTTCCTGTAATAAGAATAACCGGTTGCGAAAGGCCGCTTCTGCTTCTGCTGCTGGGGATAGGTCGGGACAGAATGCTGTAAGGAGGTAACCGAATCTGTCCTCGTAGCTCCAATGGTCAGGGCCCTAGCTGCTGGGGCCGGTGCTGAGGATTGGTTCATCAGGTCGTGAGACCGCTTCCGATCTCCGATCCGGTCCGCTATCCTTTGGGAAGTGTACTCATGCCTCCTCGCTCCTCGCAAGACTGCATCAAAAGTTCTGTGCTCGAACTGCTCTACTGCCAATATGATCTCCAAGTGGAGCCCCTACTGAAATCGCTGTGCTCTGTCTAGCTCGGTTGCCACCAAGGTGGGAGCAAACCGACTCAACCTTGAAAATTCGACCGCATATCCGTCGACCGTCCTGCTCATCTGCCTGAGATTACTAAACCTGGCATGCAGGTCATATCTAGCCACTGCGTCGAAGTACTTGGTCTGGAACATATCACTGAATACCGCCCACATGACAGGCGTGCCCAAACTCGCTGCTTGCATAGCCCACCAGCTGCGGGCTAGATCTAGTAGCTACAGGCGCACCACCGCCACCTTCTCTGCTTCAGGGGTCCTGGCTGCCTCCAAGATAACTTCAATGTCCTGTAGCCAGGCATCTGCAGCAATAGCATCCTCGCTGCCGTCGAAGAAGGGAGGGTTCAGGCGCTTGAAATTGTTGACCGCACTGTTCCCTCGAGGACTACTTCCGCTCATAGCATCTTGTACTGCTTGCTACAAGGCATCACTTCGACGGTCCTGAGATGCAAGCAACTCACGGATGAGCCCTATCAAGACCCCATCCTCTGACCCTGCTGGCTGAACTGGCTGGACTGGGGCTCTGGTTCTCCAGAAGGCATGGCTAGGAAGGCGGCTGCTGAGGACTGATCTTGATCTTCTTGCTGTTGCTGGTCTGTCGGCCGAACTTCTTCTGGCTGATCAACAGGAATGATGCTACTGAAGCAATGACATCAGGAATATTAAGGAAGGACCAGGATAGAACAATGATGCAAGCATGTTATCAAGTCAGGGATCCAAGGAGATAAGAAGATACGAGTGGAGATCAAAGGCGAGTACAGATTGAGACATCTATCCGGTAAACCCTCACATATCTTGATTGACAAGACCTTGCATGGGCCACCACTAAAACCATGTCACGCCCCAGAACCAGAATACTGGAGAGCGGGGGCAGACATAGCCAGCTACGTATAATGAAATGGGATCCACTCCACTATACGGTCACGGCTGTCTAGAAATATGAGGGTTATCTACAAGCCATCAGTCTCCTATGGTCAATAACAAGCCTAGTGTCTCAATCATAAACAAGTAAGTAAATGTTACAAGATATCAGACCACCAAATATACAATTGTAAGGCGTCCCAAACATTGTATATCCAGATGATCATGAAGCTAGTCGTACAAAATGTGAGGACTAGCAAGAGTTAAGTCATGCATGATCAACCTCGAGTTGCCAATCATGATTACAGCCCGTAGGCAGACAGTAAGTAAAAGGAGCACGAGCTAACACTTGCTCGGCGGCTAAACGCCTCAAAAGAATAATGTTACAATAAAGTGGAAGAATAAAAAGAAACCCACTCGTTGCCCTGGTTACGCCTGGCGGTCACCATCGGGCTGGAAAGCAGGTAGATCCTTTGCTGCTGCTCCGGTATCTGGCCATACAGAACCAGCTGGGTCAGACCCCAGAAAGAGCAAGTGCCACAAAGGAGGCTTCACTTAGGAACTAAAACCAGCAATTAGCACAATAATATAATTACAAAAGAAGAGACAGTAATTTAAGAAAAGTATGACAGATAAATATAAAAGACAATCTTGTACATGATCAATAAAAGACAAGACATATGGAAGAGCATGACAGGGTAATATACGATGAGATAACCATGGGACTATTCAGATAACCAGGTTACAACCCGTAAACGAAATAAGGACCGGGGTTGTAACCCTTCGTCTGAACGGAACTTGGTTTCCCCTACCATTTATCGACAAGGTAATATAAGAGATCAAGATATGTAACAATCTTGAATAGGATCAAGACAAGACTAGACAGATTAAACCCCCATCCAACAATCACGGCCAAGCAATAAGTACGACTTGATACTTTAACTAACTAGGGTTATCACAGGCCTAGTTACTAGGAAAATGCAATGAGAATTCCAAGTCCGATTACCTGTTTGTTACTACCTGAGTGATCCAGCAAAAAGGAAAAGATAGCAAGATATAGCAGACACACTGTAGTAAGATACATGTGTCCTAAGGTACCACACTCGACGGCGGGCTGGAAGTGCGCTCATCTCGACGGATAGCAACAAATCCCAAGTATAGATATATATAAGGTCGGGACCAAAGGGGCAACAGGTAACTGGGAAATTCTCCATGAACTAATTGATCAATCTAGTCATTAACCTAGCCAGATTCAGTATGGATCCCTGACCGTGGTACTCAGGGATCATGCCCTAGACATGATGCAAGACATAACAGGACTCGTAGTTTATACAAGCACAATCAATGCAACAACCACGGTGTCCAGGCCAATGAATTAATTTGTCAAGAGTGCGCCACGACGGGCCACTATCAAGCACGTCAGGATACTTGTCAGGAGTGCACCACTATGGGTCACTGTCGTGTCATGTACAACAGTTCAAGTTATCAGGTCAGGTTATCAAGTCAGGAGTGCACCACGACGGGCCACTATCATGTATGTCAATTATCATTCCAAACATAATAAATAATTTTGGGATTATCAAGTTCAGGACAAAAGGCGTAAGGATATAAAATGGACGTTAAATATCTAATAAAATATCAATATACAGGGCTATAGAAGAGCCATACGGCTAAGGCACATGCGGCCAGGATGGATCTCATGCGGCTGGAGAAGGAGTCGGGTTCATGCGACTGGGGAGAGATTCATGCGGGTCGGGGGAACTAAGGACCCATACGGCTCACAGGAGAGGGATTCTCATGCGGCTGGGGAAGGAGTCGGGTTCATGCGGCTGGGAAGAGATTCATGCGGGTCGGGGGAACTAAGGACCCATGCGGCTCGCAGGAGAGGGATTCTCATACGGCTGGGGAAGGAGTCGGGTTCATGCGGCTGGGGAGAGATTCATGCGGGTCGGGGGAACTAAGGACCCATACGGCTCGCAGGAGAGGGATTCTCATGCGGCTGGGGAAGGAGGAACCCATACGGCTGCGGGGACAGGTCTCATATGACTCGCAGAGATGAGGGTCCATGCGGCAGGAATATAGAACACTTCATGCGACTGAAGATGCAAAGCCTTATGCGGCCAGACTGGTCATGAGCCTATGCGGCCAGGAGAGGGTGGTGAGCATATGCGGTTAGAATAATCGGGTCATACGGCCCGAACTCAGAAGCCCATGCGGCTCAGTTAGGACTGGGCCTCATGCGGCTAGGATTAAATCTTCATGCGGCTGGGAGAATTGAGTTCCTGCGGCATAGGCCATGCGGCCAAGTAACTCAGCAAGGCTTATGCGGTCAGGAATAAAACTTGCTGCATGAAGCTATGCGGCTAAGTTCATTCGGTTATGAACTGTTCTTCTTCTCCATCCTTCCGAGAAGAAGAACCCTTCAAGCCATGGCTCCCAAACTCCATGAATCTTTCATCCAGAGTCCAAATCCAAACTTCCTTAGGTCAAAATGGGGCAGAATGAAATGTTCTACAACATGGAACTATCAAAACTTAAAATATATCAAAATTAAGTAGATCAAAACTCAAGAATTCCGAAAATAAAAATAAACTTAGATCTACAAGAATCTAGCCATGGAAAGTGGAAATGCCAAGTACTAAAGTAAGTTAAAATGCTGCAAGGAAGAGAATGGAACAATAAAATTTGGGTTCCTCCATGAAGCAAGATGCACTTGCCTAGACCTCTCTCTCCCTCTCTCTGGTAGGTGAAGAATTAATGGTGGGGAAGAAGAAGATATAATGAAGAGAGAGAAGGAGAAAGGGTTAAATAATGGGGATGGTGGTAGGTAGGGGTTCACCTTGGTTCATGATGAACCAAGTAAACCAAGCCAATCGAACCAACCCAATCCTCTCCTATCCAAATAAAACCAAGCTCCACCAATCAGAATAAATCCATGAACGATAAATGACAATTAAACCAAAATGCTAAATATGAAAATAAACCACAACTAACTAATCAAAGAAAATGAGAAATATGGGTCAGAAATACGAACACGTATAAAATACGTATCACGAATTTTGGGGCACTACAACTATAGTACATGAATGTAAAGTACAAAAACATGTAAAGTACAGGAATGAAACTATAATCCTGAAGTACTAGACATGACAAGTGCACAATATCGAATACATCTAGTCCATGTAACCGGCTGGGGTGAGTACAAGAGCATGCACAGGAGTACATGAATATGGTACGACTTAGGGCCCGCGTGCACGATACGAGGCCTAAGCTAGGTACAGGAATATTTAGTAACCGGGATTGGTCACATGGCTAGTATATTTCCCCACCCGACGCTAATAAGTACAAGAACAAGGGTATATGAATACAGGGGTACATGAATATCGTGCTATGACGTGTCACAAGAAGGGGTACAGGAATGTAAATGTACAAAACCATAGAAAAGTACTTGCCTGGCTCCGAAAAAGTACGGGTGAACAATGGAACTGGATGTCTTCCTGTTTAATAATTACAAGTTGGTTAAGTTCTAACAAAATCTAGTTTCTATAACTATTTTCATTTATTAATTTAAGTTCAATTATAGGATATTATTGTAGGAGCGTAAAAAGTGCTTCATAGAATGAGTCAAAGAGATAGAGCATTCCACTCAAAATGATCTATTTTACGCCAAGGACAGGACTAATCACTTTACGCCAGGGTCAAGCCAGTGGTTTTACGCCAGAGATAAGCTAACCACTTTACGCTGGACAAAGCTGTCAAGTCATGCATTTAATGCAAAGTCTGACATGAAGATTTACTGACAGCGTACAACACAGAATTCGAAGGGATTTGTTTTACACAGAGACCAATGTTGTCGTTTAGTATTTGGACTGAGCTATTTTACGCTCACAATATGGCTTTTTTTACGCATGGAGACTATATGAGTTTTTACGCTCAAAAGTTGACGTGTGCATAAAGTTATTTGCGCTACGTTTTACGCTCAAGGCTATTTTTAGCCACTTTACGCGGGAAGTCCATGTCAGGGGTATTTTACGCCTAGTCTACTACTTTATGCTCAGAGTATATTGGGTGTTGTTACGCCCTATCCTTCCTGACTACTTGGAACGGGTTTGCTTACTGGCTTTCATACCACACATCTCGAAGAACGTGTGTACGTGTATCCTATCTTATTGAAATAATGGGACACGTGTCAACGTATGCAGAGGATGACTTCAGTCATGGGTGGCAGTTATTAGCGTAAAGACAGAACTTTTGCTGGGTTTTACGCACAAAAAGCCAAGTCTATAAATAGACTGATTTTCTCATATAGAAGACAGAGAGAGAGAGAGAGAGAGGAGAGAGAGAGAGGAGAGAGAGAGACATGAGAGAATACATGGAGATCAGAACCCAGAGATTTTGATTCTCCAGAGCATTCTTCTTCAACTTTCTTCCAGAACAGAGTGAAGCAAAGCAGGAAAGCATTCGGCCTCGCCATCAGTGCCCAAGTGTATCGATACCTTTCTGGTGACTTAGTTCTTCTGGTTGTTCATCTTCTAGCAGTGATCTTCATCATCATCGTATGGTCCAAGGAACAAAGTGATCGACTTCAGATCAGACTTCCATAGCAATACTACCCAGAATAATTGTACTATTTGTACTTTTTTTCGTTTTATTTTCAAAAGCCAATTTTCAAGGCCTTTTGTTAAGTGAAACAAAATGGCGACTGCTGGGGACGACCTTCTCCTCTGACGAGGAGGCAATTGCTCAATACGATGATGTGTCGATTGGATCGACAAAGAAGACTCTGGTTGTGCACTTCGACCAGACTGCTTATGAAGAGATGCTCCGAACTGGGGGTGGTTCTCGCCGCTCCAATGTTCAAAAATCTCGCAAAGCACAAAAAGTTTGGATTCCTAAATCCAAAATAGCTTCTGATCTCTCTGTTACTTCTGATGGCAAGGGAATTCTTCCCACTCCTGTGGTAGGGGCTCCCGTTCGTAACGAGGCAGTCCTTACTTCAGTGTTGCACTCTAAGTGTGACAATCAATCTCCCGTTTGTGATGGTGAAGATAATGAGGTTTTACGCCCACCACGTAAAAGCCAAGTTTTACGCCCAGTGCGTAAAAATGAGGTTTTACGCCCAGTGGGTAAAAATCAAAATTTACGCTCTATGCATAAGAATAAGTCTCCCATCTCTGGTAAGGTAGACTCTAATGCATGTGCTTCTGAGTGTGAGAATAAGTCTCCCATATGTGACGTGGCAGATACTCATGTTTTGCGCTCTATGCATAAAGGTAAAACTCCTGTCTGTGACAGTGTAGATAAAATTCACAAAGATGCTTCTGTATCTAAAGTGAATGTACCTGCACGTATGAAGCATAAAAACATAGTTGGTAAAACTTCTATTTTCAACCAACAACCTTCTTATACTGCTGTACGCAAGGTACCAAACTTATAAATTACACGCAATAAAAATGGAGTCCTTCGTGCTAAAAAATCTCAGGATTTACGCACGCAACTCCAAGCACGTAAAAATGTACTGTTTGGTTCTGCGAATACAGCCAGTAATCTTCTTTATACACAAGGGACTAAACGTTTTGCTACCCCAAATGTAAAGAAGACTACTCCTTCTACTCCTTCTGATTTACGTGAATTGCTAATGCAAAAGCATAAAAATAGATAATCTCCCATGACACCCAAGAAAATCATCATAGTGAGTGTCACCAGATTGTAATTAAATGTTGTTGTTCGGCTTCTAAACGATCAGTCTTTAATCGGTTAAGTTTAATGCGCTCCAACAACAAGCTGATAACTAAGAACATGAGTTGTCATATGCATCAGTCAACATGGCATCTCATACCAACAGAGGACGACGTCCTAGACGGAACACGTCCCAAACTCCAGGTCAACAACAATTCAACAGACTTCTTGATTCTTTTGAATGAGTATATCAGAATACTAGATCAAGAAGACAAAGACAGTTGCAGACTTCTGATTCAGAAGCTGGGGGTACTCAGTCTTTTGAGTCTGAAACTGATAGTGTTGATTCATACCTCTATACTAATCCCTCTGTATCTTCAAGAGAGGTTGAATCTTACACTATTGGAGATGAACCAGAGACGTCATCTGCTAATACAGAACAACGTCTTACTGCCGTTGAGCAATCATTGAAAGACATGCTTAACATGATGCAAAGCATGCACCAGATAATAACGGCTCAGTAAACTGCTCAACCGGCAATAGTAATACCGGTACAGGTAGCAGCACAAACTCAAGATAGTCAAGGGGTTGATATACCCTTGAATATTCAAGAGCCTGCTGTTAACTAAAATTCCGCATCTCCAGATCCCATCATTCCAGAAGATATACCATCTCCGGTGGGGGTTACGGTACATCCAACAACTATTCAATCAAATATGCTTCCGCGAACCAGTGAAGCCATTCAAGCAGTGCGTGAGCTCAAAGCACAGTTTGAAGTTTTGAAGTAAAAGGATCAACTCAAGAGGTTAGGGATTAAGCAACTTTATCCTTCTCATTGGAATGATGTACCCTTTCTACCGAAATTTAAGCCACAATCAATGGTGTTGTTTGATGGAAAGACCTCTCCTAGTCAGTATATCAATTACTTTGATATTATAACTGTATATTGCAGAAAAATGATGCTCTTCTCACTCGAGTATTCATTGGGTGCTTGACGGGTTCAGCTTACGACTGGTATCGTAGTTTACCCGATAATTGCATTTCGTCTTTTGACAAATTTAAGGCAATGTTTCTCTCCCGCTTCTATGAAGGAGGTATGGACATGAACATGTCCTCCTTAATAGAAATCAAGCAAAAGGAGAAAGAAGATACTCGGACGTTCATTGAACGTTTCCGACAGGCGACTCTAAAGATGCCTCCTGGTATGCCAGATTCAGCGTTAATTGATACATGCAAGATGAATCTGCGACCATCCATTACTGTCTTCATGGGTTCCCAATTCACAGATTGGGCTTCGTTTATCATAGCAGCAGTTTCTGTCGAGACCAATGGTAGGTTGGCTCGTGAACGGGATGATTTTTGCCTCAGAGGATAAAGGAAAGAAAGGTAATCCTGGTAATAATTCTGGCAATCGTAATGCAAAAGGAAAAGACACTCTTATGGTTAATCTTTCCAATAGCAAAACGATGTCGAATAATCAGGAGTCTTCTAAGCCAAAAAAAGAATATTCTTTTGATGAGAGTGATATCCCAGGGATATTTCAATGTCTGGTGAAGAGTGGCAAACTCCAGATCCCGGAGCCAAAGAGGCCTAATGAGGTGAATCTGACTGACAATCCCAAATATTGTATCTATCACAGATACATCAATCATCCACCAGGGCTTGTTATGTCTTAAAGAAGAAAATCCAAGAGCTGATTAATGCCAATGCCATCTCTTTAACTAACGATGAGCATACGGTCACAACCAATATGGTTTCTCTTCAATTCGGAGATTTTCCTTCTCAACAAGTACCAGATGGGATTATCCCAATTCCGAAGGCGACGATGAAAATTGTGAATATCCCGCCTGCCAGAGAAGAAAATGAAGGATTGTTGCCTCTCACATTAAAGAATGTTGAAATTATGTGGGTACATCCTGACTTAGTACCTGAAATGGAAGATGAAGGTAAAACTTCAAAATCCAAGAAAGGTAAGAAAGTCAAAACCTGTAACATGATTTCTCATGTTATTCCAGATCCTGATGATTTGGATCATCTATGGGATGGCATTCCTTTAGAAGATAGACTGAGAGGATTGAACATATGTCCTCCAAGTCTGGCTCCTCCTACCAAGCTCAAGCTTACCCATCAGCAGTGGCTGGGCATGAATAGTGTTCCCTTATACAGGGCACAACAAGTCTTTGCTGCTTATGAAAAAGCTCCTGTAGGGATTTTTCCTCATATCCCAAATCCTTTTCTCTTGTAGCTACAGAGAATTATATTCCTCATTCTCATGTAATTACAGAGATCTCTACTTCTTCCATTGTTGAACCACCTGTTAAAAGTCCGCTGCCTACTCACTTGTACAGTCAACAATCTGCCCTTCTCATGAAGAAGATGGGTTATGATTTTCAAAAAGCAGAAGGTTTGAATTATGATAAAGGAATACGTCTTCCTTTACAAATTCAAAGTCAAAAATCCACTGTTGGATTGGGTTCTAAGGTTCCTTATAACAGTCCTTGTAAGAAGAAGGCTAAGGGAAGGAAGACTAAATCCTGCAATATGGTACTTCCTTCTTCTGAGTCTGAAGAAGAAACCTTAGCTGGTACAAGATCTGGGAAAGAGTATCACA
This sequence comes from Iris pallida, assembly GCA_029216955.1. Taxonomy (NCBI): domain Eukaryota; kingdom Viridiplantae; phylum Streptophyta; class Magnoliopsida; order Asparagales; family Iridaceae; genus Iris; species Iris pallida. The sequence continues at coordinate 41,510 of JANAVB010042915.1, forward strand.
AAGATTATGAGGGATCCTCCAAAGAAGCAGAGAATGATGAAACACCACCAACTCAACCGTCTCCTATTCCTGCTAAACCATCTGTGATTGAAAAGGGGAAACAGAAAGCAGTACGCTTTGATGTCCCGTTGAAGACTGCTTCCAGTCAGGGGGTGGTGATGAAACCCTATAAATTTGATATTCTAGCCCAATTAGCTAATACTCCGGCTAGATTATCTATCTTCGAGTTGCTTCGCCTTTCTAAAGAAAGTCGCGAAACCTTGAGTGAAGTTTTGCTGCAAGCTGACTCCTGCTTAGCTCAACTCAAGACTCCTGATAATATACCAGTGCCATGCCCACAATGCCATAGTATGATGGAGGTAATTCTTAATATTACCTTTACACAAGAGATATGCTGTTGAAGCATAACAAGCATGACAGGCCTTTGTGCTACACTGGGTATATTGAATCCACTGAAGTTGACAGGATTTATTTTGATCCTGGATCTTCCATTAGCATTCTTCAAAGTATGCTAAGACCATTGAGGATTCCTACTAGTGACTTGACTTATACTAGTACCACAATAGTTGGTTTAAACTCCGGAAAGAGTAACCACTGGGGAAGATTCGTCTGAAGATTCAGATTGGTGATCTTCGAACTATGGCAACATTCTATGATTAATTCAGATGTATCCTATAACATCCTTCTTGAAAGACTGTGGTTACATGAGCATATCATCGTGCCTTCAACTCTCCACCAATGCTTCAAGTATGTGGATTCCCAAGGAGTTGTGAAAACTAAGTTTGCTGATATCAATCCTTTCAAGGGTGTCGAAGCCTTTTTCCGATTCAATGCTCTACAAACAAGAGCATGTGAAAGAGATATCAGACATAGCTGAAGATCGATCATCTGCCGAAGATCAGTCTATTAATGAAGATCCGCCAGAAGAGCAACCTTTGAAGATCAAAGTCAAAGGGCGAATCCAACCCCAACCTGTCAACAATCAACCTCTGATGATCAAGGTCAAAGGGAGAACTCAAGCTTCATCTGAGGAATCAGTGAATGTTCCTACTAAAAGCCAAGTTCAACCTCTTAGGATCAAGGTCAAAGGGCGTACTTCTCGTACGAATGATCCAGAACCACCATTGATTGTCAATCTTGGCAAGTCTACGCAGAAGACGGATGCTGGTCCATTAGTGATTAATTCGAAGCGTAGCAGTCAAGTTGTAAATGATGTAAATATTGATCATTCTGTACTTTCTAATATTAATGAAGATTTCCTTTTTGAGTATATGGCTGTCAAATATGTTGAAAGAATGACTTTATCTTCTGATGATCAAAATCATCAGTATAAAGACGACATAGACACAGAGGAAACTTTATACATGACCATAAGGAAAATTTCTTTCCTCCTCATGTCGATGTTGGACCTTATGCTCAAAGGTTCCTAACATCTTCTCCTATCTTCTTCCTGTAGTTGCTTCATCGCAAGCTTGTGTAACCTATAGACGTCATGAAGAATCTTATTTTGTGATTTCGTCTAATAAAAAATAAGTACCAAATTATGTTTGGCACGGCTAGAAATATCCCTATTGCTCAGACAGATGATCTGAGAGATAAAGATAAAGGAAGAATCTGAATTGACAGATATAGTCAACAATCTCTCAAGATTATCCAGAATATGGATATGATTTGAAGACTATGCAAGGTCTCAATCAAGGCAAGGGTAGACGATTACTATTAAGTGGTGATTCGTTTTATCAGAAAACTCGTCATAGGTTGGGATATGATCCGTCCCACATGTTTAATGACGATATACAAGAAGAATTCTCTTCTAGCTCTTGACAATCATCAGATTCGGAAGAAATCCAATTCATCGAATTTGATACATCTCACTCTCATATGTTAGAGAAGATTATTGTGATGAATCTGAGCAAATATTCTCAGTCAACATGGTTCAAACCGATGGTGAATCTGAACCATTTGAGAATGATCCTTGGGCTCAACAGATGGACACTCAATGGGAACTTCGTTTTGAACAGCGACAACCACCTACAGAGGATGAGGTTGTCCAGATCGATGTTGGAGATGGTACTATATCCAAACCAATATTCATCAGTAGAAATCTTTCTGAAGATGAAAATAAAGAGTTGATAAAACTGATCAAAAAATATTGATATTTTTGCATGGAGTTATGAGGATATGCCGGGTCTAGATCCTAAAGTTGCTACTCATAAACTCAATATTCTTCCTAATGCCAAGCCTGTAAAACAACAACAACGGCATTTTCGACCAGATATGATGGATGCAATTGAGGCGGAAGTCAAAAAGCTGATCACATGTGGCTTCGTTCGTGAAGAACAACACCCGGACTGGGTTGCTAACATTGTTCCTATTATGAAGAAGAACGGAAAAGTCCGAGTTTGTATAGATTTTCGAGATCTTAATGCAGCTTGTCCAAAGGATGAATTTCCACTTCCGATTACCGATGTCATGATAGACAATACATACGGTTTTGAACGCATGTCTTTCATGGATGGATTCTCAGGATACAATCAAATTAAGATGCATCCAGAAGATGAGAAGCATACTGCTTTTCGTATACCCTTG
>JANAVB010042916.1:0-27714 GCA_029216955.1 Iris pallida
TGGGGTCGAGCGGAGCGACTCTGTAGGCAGCGGAGAGGCACCACTTGGCGACTGCTTCCGAAGCTGAGATGATTTTCGGACATCCGGATCCGAATTTGAGCACGAACGTCTTGGAGAAGGAGGAGGATAGGGAAGAGATTTCTGATGCAGCGAAGGGGATCCGGATGAGGTCTCCGTCCGAAGGTTGTGGGAACTCTATGTCCGGGAGAAGAATCTCCTCCGCCGACGAAGGAGAGAACTTCCCTCGATCTGGCCGAAGGGCCGCGGCATAAGTGGGGGCACGGAGGGGGGTGGTAGCACCGGGGAAGGCCGGGATGGAGGGGTCGCCAGGGGTGAACTGAGGGAGGACCTCTTCGGTAGCCTTGAACTGAGCCTGGATGGCGGCATCCTGGATCCCCGGGCTGAGGCCGATATGAATCGCCAGGAGGGGGGCGTCAGGAAGCGCCGGAGAAGCTTCTGGAGGGTTGCTGGAGGGAAGCGCCAATGGGTGACCCTCCTCAATGGGTCCTGCCTCCTCGGCAGCAAGAGGAAGGGAGCGGGACGAGAATGTCGCAAAATGCTGTACCGAGGAGAGGGACGGGGGGCCCTCTGCAACAACGGGGATGGCGACGGAAAGAGGACCCATCGAACAGACGAGCGCTTGGCGGGCATCAGTAGTCAGGTCGGAGATAGTAGATCGGGCGACGTCCCCGTCCTCGTGGGGGGGCGGACCTGTCCGGAGACTGCCACCAGGGCGGCCCCGCGAAGTCTGCCAGGGCCAAACTGTGCGCAGAAAAGAGCTCGCGCCAAGGGACGCTGACTCCCAGCGTCATGCACCAAAGGGCGCAGACACTCACGGGCTGCGACTGGCGCCAAAGGGCACAGCACAGTGGCAAAGCCCACAACAGAACCGAAAGACTCAGTGCAAGAGGGAGGGGGGGTCCATTTCGGGACCATCGCGCTCTGCGCAAAGGGGAAGGGGGGCTCACGAGACACAGGCTCTGCGCCATGGAGAGACAGCACAGCTTGCGCAAGGTCCAGAGTGCAGTCGGCAACGCGCGCCCCAAAAGAAAAGATCTGGTCCCCACCCGTGTGTGCAATCTGTTGGCCGGGGGCTACCACTTCTGAGAGCGCCAAAGGAAGAATAGGCTGGGCCCCACCCTCGCGGAAAATGGGGTATCCAGAGGCAGCTGGCAGGGCTGGCCATTGGGGACCACGCCCGATCAAAAGCTGAGCAGAGCCAGCTGGACCGTCAGATGGAGACAGGGGGGCCTCGGGGCGAGCGCCTGGGGCAAGGATCTTCCACCCTCCCGTGGGGAGAAGGTCGGCTGAACGGGAATGGGCGCCCAGAGGATTAGTAGCTCCGGCCGAGGCTAAGGAGAGGGAAGCCGGCACGAGCTGGAGAGGCGGAGGATGAGTGGGCGGTCCCGAACAACGGAGGCAAGGCCGGTGTACGGCCTGAGGAGCCACGGTCGGAGAAGCCGTAGGGCGAGCGAAGGGAGGCTATGAAAGGACCCACCACTTGCCGATGAGCGCCAGCTGCTCCTCCGACCATTCTAGGGAGGGGGGCGCCGAGAATGGAGGGGGAAGACGCGGGGGAAGAAGGAAGCTGCCGTGGGGGACGCGGCCGGGGGAAATATGGATGACGGCGTCGGCCGTTCTGCCTGAGGGGTCCCGGCACGTGGGAAGTGGGCTGGCTACCGGCGGCCACCGACCAACTCATCGACGAAGACGGTGGCGGGGGAAGAGGCCATACGGGCGGCTGAGCGGGGGGATCTGGGGGGGAGAAAGGGGGGGAAGACATTCCAACTTTTTCATATATATATATATATATATATATATATATATATATATATATATATATTTGTCATAAAATCCTTTTTAATTAATTTTTTAACCAATATGAGCGTGTATGGTATTTACCTTGCGTAGAGCCTCAGCCTATATATATAGTACATATATTCTTTGGGCCTAGATGAATGTGGAATATATTAGTTGAGACTTAAAACCCCTCCCCTCTTTTATTTAATTTGTTATTTACTAGTATTCATATTTTAATATATTATTTAGGTTTATAATCTAAATACCTATATATTTATGACCTGTCGCCAAACTAAAACTTAGGAATTTAATTATCTATAGCCATAGGCTAAGTTATTACTACTAAAATTATTAAGTCGTCATTAGAACGGGAATATAAACTTTTTAATAGAAATTATTTGTGATATAGTTTAAATAGAATATCTCTTTTTATTATCCTTGTGTTCTAGGCCTCCATATCTTTTGCTTGCTATTACATATATATGTATGTGGTATTATTGTATAGGGTCAAGTCCATATTTATATGCTAATCATAGTTAGAACTCTACCTAAGCCCATGATGCACCCCTTCTTTTTATTTCCTTCATTATTTCAAGCCCATAAACCATCTACATAGTATTGGGCCTCACCTATATAATCCAACCCAATAACCCATCTTCATCTCATTCAAAAAATTTGTCTCATGCTTCTTTCCCTGCTACTGCTGTCTTCACGCACTGTTGCAGTAGTAAGCACAAGCATGCAAGAATACTAGCCCAGTCTTCTCCATATATACTTTACTATTTCATCCTTTGCTTGAAAACAAAACCTAGCCGGCAACTATCCCTTCCTCCTTCTTCGTTCACATCTTCTTCCTCCTCCTTCTATGGATGCGACTTTTGATGCATGCTTTTTTGCGTAATGCAGGACCAGACTGCGAAAACCGTATGCCATCCCAGGGCCGTCTGGCCAGGCGGAGCAACGACCCAAGCGCTACTAGTGTTGCGTGATGCTGCTACTGGAATGCCTCCTCGCGCTCTCCCCCTAGCCGTATAGGCAATATCATGCATCATCGGCATAGCCGAGGCTTACAGCATGGCCTGCTGCCAGTCCATGCACACCAGCGATGTGGCACCACACGAGCGTGCGTGCAGTACGCACAAGCAGCATCGTACGCATAGTGAGTTTTGGCCGTAGCGGCAGCCGCAACCGCCGCCAACCCTTCGTCGTTTGCCGTGTGACACCACCTTAGGACGGCAACCCCGACGAGCTCCCCAAGTATGCCAACATCCTCTCCAACTCGTAGCACGGGCTGTTCGTGCATTTTGTACGAGATTCCGTCGTGATGTGCGAGTTTTGAACTCAGAATTCGTACTTTGTTACAGCAAATTTGGATACATTTTTTCGACAATCTGACTGTTGGATCATCAACCCGATTCTTCCATCTCAATATTGGTATATACCCTTCGCTTACCTAAAATTTCAACCATTAATTCAATCGTTTGATAGATCAAAACTGACCAGCAAGTTGCTCGTTTAAATTGTATTTATTTTTGGCAGTTTCATGGAGCCAACTTCGTGGATTCATTTCTCTCTCGTAGAAGCTCTGGTTGACGAAACACCAACTCTGCTGGACAGCAAGTATAACCACCTTCGTGCCATAACAATTTTAGCTTCATAAGATGTCGTTTGGTTGGTTGAAATCGACGCCAAAGTTGGCCTCTCAAAATCGTAATTTTTAACTTGTAAAATTTTAATTTTGAACCCGGGACTCTGGATTCTAATTCTGACGTCACTAGTGGACTCGTGGCATCGTTGGCTAAAATACATATATAATTTGTTGTGTTTGGAGCAACGTGGCCCCGTCACGCATTTCGGTGCAAATCGGGTCTTAAGGTCTGGGTCAACGAGTCATTTTGAGATCGGCTCATTGGAATCCAATTTCGAATATACCATTGGGTTTATATCGTCATTTTGGACTTGTTGACATATATTTTGCTAGATTTAAAGGACTTTGGCTCCGACACGCATTTTTGTGCAAATCGGATCCCAATGTCCGGGTCGATGGGTCATTTTGAGATTGTCTTATCAGAGTGCAAATTCGGATATACCGTTGGGTTCATATCATCATTCTGGACTTGTGAACATACAATTTGCTAGGTTTAGTGGACTTATATGCTGGCATATTTTTTGGTGCAAAGTGGATCCAACGATATACATGGTTTTGACCTAGACTTATGGGTAGGCTATTCTAGATAATTTGACCATTCTTGATATGTTGATGATGTTTATTTTATCGTCCGATGATGTCTGTAGATTTTTTCTTATGTATCACCCTTAATTATAATTAATTCTTATTCATGTTCGTATCTCGGAATCCATGCGTCGAAAGTGAGATCAATTGATTCAGTGATCTCACATCGCTGAAATTGATAATTGACCTATTTTGCCCATGGAGACCTAGTATTGACCTAGAGTTGACCTAGAATGCATATTTCACTTTAGATATCTATATTTAACATACCAAAGCATTAATTAACATTATAATATCATATTTAGGTGTTTGTGATTCCACTTTGGATCTCCATTTACACTGGTTGCTCAGGACCACATATGAGTACATTCTCTGATAGTTTCCATTATTTGATTTCTACTATAATTCAGGTATTTAGAAATGTTACTTATGATTCTTGACACGATGGTACACAGATTGGTATTATCATTGGATCTTCAGTCATGAGATGTTACCTTAACTCATCGTAATGGTATCAGATACTGTTCTAGCTGGTATTGGATAACATTGTATATTATTAGATAACACTGGAATATTGGATAATATTGGATACATCGGCTAGTAGCGTGTCATGGTTGGATCCATCATATCAGTCGGGGCAGGAGAAATACTAGTTAGGTATGTGATCAAGTAACTATCGACAAGTAGTGTAAATCATCGACTACTAGCTAATCATGTACTTCACATATGTTGAGCTAGCTTTCCTCAGTGTAAATCATTGAATCTTTCATGCCGATCACATATCTATTTGGTATCTCAAAATACATTGTATATTATAGTTTTCATATTCAGTTCATCGGTTACATTACTCTATCCTTGATATTGTAGTTCCTCTTTTATTTCTTGCTCGTACTGATTACATAATGTAGATTATATTTCATGTCACTTTTTATTACTTTTGTTGCATCAGTTTTATTCTTCATCGTATATCGCATTTTCTTTATCACTGCTTTATAGTTTTTGTCAATTAATTGGAACTGCTATTGGGTTATACTTCGTTCCAATCTAGACTGGATAATCATATTTTTAGGAGTTATTATGCCCCACATACTTAGACTGCATGGCGATGCTAGCTGAGACAGATTCTCGATATTTCACTTACCGTGAGTTGACTTTTGGGAGCTCTAGACCATTATTTCTTATTTAGATTTGTGTTTTCCTTATAGGATTTGTCTCCGATACATTCTTATCATATATGATCATTTGTAGACTCTGGTTGATTCAGTGTTACTGCTATCTTTCCTATTTTATATCTTCTTTAGCTGTATGTGATTTGAGTACTTGAATGTTATTATAAATCATAAATGTTTTAGATATTTATTGGGTATTTGACAGTGTTCTACCGTCGATACTGCGGTGTAGGTTGGACGTGGCCCACGTACTTGTGCCCGAATATTCGGGTGAGGGTCGTGGCACATTTTTGTGGTGGCCAATACAGGTCAGTCTTCACAACTAATATGAAGTCGTGGTAGTACTTCAACTTAGCCGTACTACTGCGAGCCTGTCCTAGGGTTAGGATTTGAATTATAGAATATTCTAGGAGTTTTGATACTCAATCACATATTAGGATCTCTTGATAGATTCCAGGGATGACCCCTGAGAATCTTACTTCGAACTATATTGAGTCTATTTTCATTCGCTTTTGCTTATCCTGATTTTTAAAACACTTGTCCGTTGTCGAACCCTATTCTTGTATAAAGATAAGTTTTATAGACACTATAAGAAACAAAAGAGTAGAAGTTGAACTTATAACCATTCGGGTTGGAAAGAGAAGATGATTAGTCAATCTTATATATAAAGGTCGAGAATTATCTTAGGTCATATTCAAGAAATTTTGAATTTGGACCAAGATAGTATATTGGGGCTTGAGAGCTTGTCGAAACAGGTTTGAGAAAATAAATGAAATATAACAAAAGAATTCGGAGAGACAAATGAAGGATTACATAATCAGGTAGGATTATAATTTTGTCGGACTAGATGATAGTGTTGTATGGGCTTACGGTAAGAAAAATATTAAAGAGAAGTTTTATATAATTTTACAGTAGAAGGAACCGTCGAAGAAAATATTGGATTATCCTTCTTGCTCGAATAGTCAAGAAGGTGGACACCTTGGAGTTTAAAATTTCTGCTTTTATTAAATATGGACAAGTGCAATAAAAGGGAAGAAAACGATTTTGTTATGACCAAAGGTCTCGTCTTCGTAAAGTATACGAAATTGTAGTGGTACTTAGGATATGTGTACTACTACGAGCCTTTGACCAATTGAGAAAGAAGAATTGATGGTACATCCAAAACTAGGATTATAGGTTCTCTAGGACTCTCCAACATGATTGCTCTCATGTCATCTTCTTTCTCGATGTGATTGCTTTTATGTTCTATCTTTCCTATGATTTGACTAAACTCTTCCCTGTTGACCGCTTGAGTAATTTTTCTCGTTCATTTTCGATAAATTATTGGAAAAGCCTCATGGATGTGTCCATGAAAAGTTCGAGAAGGCATATGTATCCTTGTATTATGGAATCGAGAGTTTTTACAGCCAGAGAAATACTGGCGAGGCAGGACTCCAGATGATGGCATCATAGTTACTTATGTTTCTCGGATCCTACTTGTACCACATCCTATGCTTTTTGATTGACCTCTTCTCCTATATTTCTCAAAAAGTTGATTTGGAAGATTTCAGGGATTTAGCCAAGATAAGCTCAAGTACCTATTCTATCTGGCATGACAGTTGTGCACTGCAGCCATCCGTCGTGTTATTTAACAATAAAGTTATTGCAGCCAGATGCACACTGGCTTGGCAGTAACTTCACATGACATAAACACGGAGGTATATGGTTCTCGAGTTTTACGTAGACTACATCCTATGCATCTCGTTTGGCCTCATACCGTTCTTGGAGATATTTCGACAAACTTTTCTGTCTTGCTTGACCTTTAACTTGTTTGAATAATGATATGGATTGCTCGACCCAGTCTTATGCCCTTGTTACCTTCCATTTAATAGGCAACTAAAATAACCAAACCTCATTAATGGATTCTATAGTAGAACTATAATATGTTATTGTATGGTTGTGATGAGTAATTTTCCTAGGGATTGATTAGGACCCAGTCTTATGCTTGTAGGACATGTATGAGTGACTGACTATAGTAGACTTAGAAACCCTTTAGAATGATTACATCGATAGTATAATTTGATGATATGGTATCTAAGATATTATATTATTGCGACTACGTATTGAAGGATATGAATCCTGAACTTACGATTTGAGGGTTGGGTATTTGTAGGATTTTGATTGGTTATCTACAAACTAATTACATATGATTGGAGGGTAGATCGATACGTGGAATGATATAAGATGATTTAGAGAGAGATATAATATTGAGTACAAGATCGACAGACAACAGCTAAAATAACAAGGAACAAAGAAAAGACATATATACATTAGTCATTAATAAATCAATAAATGAATCGAGAGTTTGAAATTGAAAATTTATATTCGAAGGAGTTGTTGAGTAAAAAGAAGAAGGCTCTACTCCAAGAATATGTGTGAACGTATAATTTCAAGAAGAAGCTGTAGAGGAGGGTTGGAGGCAATTAATAAAAAGAGTTCGTGGTTGCTAGAGTAAGGATACATAGGATAGGATAAAGAACCCAGCTATTTACAATTGAGAATGGAAAATGTGGTTGATGACCAAGCATTGTTGACTTATATAAATATCCCGAGAATGACCTATATTTTGGGTATATTGGTATGAAAGATTCTAAAGGATAAACGACATAGTATAAGATAGATGGGCTTTGTTGAACCAAAATCAAAATAATTGCAAGGACTTCGAGAAACAGAAGGGGTGATCACAAGGATAGCAGATTGAGTAGGGTAGCCTTAGCAGCTGCATATTATAGCTTGACCTATGAGATAATTTTAAATTTCGAGGACAAAATTCTTGTAAGGTGGGTATGATGTAAACCTCCTGGAATTTAGGGTGCTTTTAAATTTTGTAAATAGATTATTTTCAATAAATAATTTCTATTATAATTAGTTTTGATCATTAAATATACTTTTTTGTAACTTTGATTTTTGGAGCGCCAGAGATGTCAATCCCTTGAAACTTTCTTCATGAGTTTTGTAGTAGGCAAGATTATCTTCATTTTGATATGTCATGTCTCACTTAAACTTGTTTTCTTGCATTCTATTTATATCGCACAACTTTTTGGTCAATTTAGACCATTTGACCATCTACAGGAAAACTTGACCAAACTTCCAATTTGATTTCAGGGCTCGACATTGATCCAATCTAATTGATCCAATATATAGTTTGACCTATTTTGAGCCTACTATGCACATGCCACTTGTGTGCCATCCAATTGAGCTTCCATATACTATTATTTTGTCAACGATCATAATCGATATATATATATATATATATATATATATATATATATATATATATATATATATATATATATATATATTTGTCGTAAAATCCTTTTAATTAATTTTTAAACCAATATGAGTGTGTATGGTATTTACCTTGTGTAGAGCCCCAGCCTATATATATAGTACATATATTTTTTGGGCCTAAATGAATGTTGAATATATTAGTTGGGACTTAAAACCCCTCCCCTCTTTTATTTAATTTTTTATTTACTAGTATTCATATTTTAATATATTATTTAAGTTTAGAATCTAAATACATATATATTCATGACCTGTCGCCAAACTAAAACTTAGGAATTAATTATCTATAGCCATAGCCTAAGTTATTACTACTAAAATTATTAAGTCGTAATTAGAATGGGAATATAAACTTTTCAATAGAAATTATTTGGGATATTGTTTAAATAGAATCTCTCTTTTTATTATCCTTGTGTTCTGGGCTTCCATCCCTTTAGCTCGCTATTACATATATATGCTTGTGGTATTATTGTATAGGGTCAAGTCCATATTTATATGCTAATCACAGTTAGAACTTAACCTAAGCCCATGATGCACCCTTTCTTTTATTTCCTTCATTATTTCAAGCCCATAAACCATCCGCAGAGTATTGGGCCTCACCTATATAATCCAACCCATAACCCATCTTCATCTCATTCAAAAAAATTTCCCTCTTGCTTCTTTTCCTGCTACTGTTGTCTTCACGTACTGTTGCAGCAGTAAGTACAGGCATGTATGAATACTTGCCCAGTCTTCTCCATATATACTTCACTATTTCATCCTTTGCTTAAAAATAAAACCTAGCCGCCAACTATCCCTTCCTTCTTCTTCTTCGTTCACATCTTCTTCCTCTTCCTCCTCCTTTTATGGATGCGACTGTTGATGCATGATTTTTTGCGTAACCCAGGACCAGACCGCGGTAATCGCACGCCGTCCCAGGGCTGCCCGGCCAGACGGAGCAACGACCCAAGCGCTACTACTGCCGCGTGATACTGCTACTGCAACGCCTCCCCGTGCTCACCCCCTGGCCGCCTAGACAATATCGCGTATCGTCGGCATAGGCGAGGCTTATAGCATGACCTGCTGCCAGTCTGTGCACACTAGCCATGCGACACCACGCGTACGTACGTGCAACGCGCGCAAGCAACAGCCGTGCGGACAGTGAGTCATGGCCGCAGCGTCGGCCGCAACCGCCGCCAACCCTCCATTATACGACACGCGACACCACCTTGGGACAGAAACCCCGACGAGCTCCCCAAGCATGCCACCATCCTCCCCAATGCGTAACACGGGCTGTTCGTGCGTTTTAAACGAGATCCCGTCGTGACGCGCGAGTTTTGAACTCAGAATTCGTGCTTCGTTGCAGCAAATTTGGATGTATTTTCTGGACAATCATACCGTTGGATCATCGATCCGATTCTTCCATCTCAATCTTGTTATATACCCCTTCACTCGCCTAAAATTTCAACCGTCAATTCGATCTTTTGATAGATCAAAACTGACCACCAAGTTACACGATTAAATTGTGTTTATTTTTGGCAGTTTTATGGAGCCAACTTTGTGGATTCATTTCTCTCTCGTCGAAGCTCCGGTTGATGAAACACCAACTCTGCTAGGCATCAAGTATAACCATCTTCGTGCCATAACAATTTCAGCTTCATAAGATGTCGTTTGGTTGGTTGAAATCGACACAAAGTTGGACTCTCAAAACCATAATTTTCAACTTGTAAAATTCTAGTTTTGAACTCGGGACTCTGGATTCCAATTCTGACGCTACTAGTGGACTCGTGGCATCATTTTGGCTAACATTAATATATAATTTGCTGAATTTGGAGCAACGTGGCCCCGTCACACATTTCAGTTCAAATCGGGTCCCTATGTCTAGGTCAACAGGTCATTTTGAGATCGGCTCATCAAAATCCAATTTCGGATATACCTTTGGGTTCATATCATCATTTTAGACTCGTTGACATATATTTTGCTAGATTTAGAGAACTTTAGCTCCCCACGTATTTTCGTGCAAACCAGATCCTAATGTCCGGGTCGATGGGTCATTTTGAGATTGGCTCAGCAGAATCCAAATTTGGATATACCGTTGGGTTTGTATCATCATTCTAGACTCGTGAACATATAATTTGCTAGGTTTTGTATAATTATATTCTAGCACATTTTTTGGTATAAAGTGGGTCCAACGACATATATCATTTTGACCCAAAATTACCATTTTGCTCCTATATCCAAATTGGACTTATGGGTAGGCTATCCTAGCCAATTTGACCATTCTGGATATGTTGGTGATGTTTGTTTCATCATTCGAAGATGTCTGTAGATTTTTTCTTATGTATCACCCTTAATTATAATTAATTTTTATTCATGTTTGTATCTCGGAATCCGTGCGTCGAAACTGAGATTAGTCGATTCCGGTGATATCATATCGCTGAAATTAAAAATTGATCTAGTTTGACCATGGAGACCTAGTATTGACCTAGAGTTGACCTAGAATGCATATTTTACTTTAGATATCCATGTTTAACATACCAAAGCATTAATTAACATTAGAATATCATATTTAGGTGTTTGTGATTCCACTTTGGGCCTCCATTCACACTTGTTGTTCAGGACTGTAGGCGAGTACATTCTCTGATAGTTTCCATTATTTGATTACTACTATAATTTAAGTAGAAATGTTACTTATGATTATTGATACGAAGGTACACGGATTGGTATTGTCATTGGATCTTCAGTCATGAGATGTTACCTTAACTCATCGTAATGGTATCAAATACTGTTCTCGTTGGTATTGGATAACATTGGATATTATTAGATAACACTGGAATATTGGATAACATTGGATACATTAGCTAGTAACGTGTCATGGTTGGATCCATCATATCAGTCGGGGTAGGAGAAATACAAGTTAGGTATGTGATCAAGAACTATCGACAAGTAGTGTAAATCATCGGCTACTAGCTAATCATGCACTTCACGTATGGTTGAGGTAGCTTTCCTTAGTATAAATCGTTGAATCTCCTAAGCCGATCACATATCTATTTGGTATCTCAAAACACATTGTATATTATAGTTTTCATATTCAGTTGATCGGTTACATTACTCTATCCCTGATATTGTAGTTCCTCTTTCATTTCTTGCTTGCACTGATTACATATTATATATTATATTGCCTGTCTCTTTTCATTACTTTTATTGCATCAGTTTTGTTCTTCATCATATATAACATTTTCTTTATCACTACTTTATAGTTTTTGTCAATTAATTGGAACTGCTATTGTGTTGTACTTCGCTCCAATCCTGACTGGATAACCATATTTTTAGAAGTTGTTATGTCCTACATACTTGATTGCATGACGATGCTAGTTGAGACAGATTCTCGATGTTCCACTTACCGTGAGTTGACTTTTGGGAGCTCTAGGCCATTATTCTTTATTTAGATTTGTGTTTTTGTTATAGGACTTGTCTCCGATACATTCTTGTCATATATGATCATTTGTAGTCTCTGGTTTCAGTGTTACTTCCATCTTTCCTATTTTATATCTTCCTTAGCTGTATGTGATTTGAGTACTTGAATGTTATTATGAATCATAAATGTTGTAGATATTTATTGGGTACTTAACAATGTTCTACCGTTGATACTGCGGCGTAGGTTAGGCGTGGCCCACGTACATGTGCCCGAATATTCGGGTACGGGTAGTGACAAAAAAAGATAAGGTAATCCTAAAGTGGATGTGATACATTGCAGATAACTCTAACAACGTGATCTCGTCAGTGGATCCTGTCTTGGGTAGAAGAAATGAAATGATAATACGATATAACTCGTAAAAGTGTTGGTTAAGGTTACGTGTGTACAACTGTTTCCTGGGAACCGAATTTGGATGACACAATGCAACTTTAAAGGGCTCAAGTGTCATGTCGACAGGAAATTGAACCTTCATAATGTCGACGAGAGCGTCACCAATGTCTGGCATTAGAAAATATTTGCTCAAGTCGGCAGAGTTAAATTCAAATTCTTTGTCGCTTATAGATGAATGAATACAGCCGTCTGCTTCTTGCTTGTTGCAATAAAACATGTGGACTGCATTGTTATGAATTGGATTAGAAATCTCCAAAAATTCATGGAGTCCTAGGGTTTCAAAAGTGAGCATATTCTGAGAAAACCGTAAAGTTTATCATTTTACCCGGACAGATTTCCCGATACCGAAAATGATCGAACCAAAGCGTTGATCTATAGGATGAAACAAAGAGGTTGGGATCATAATCCTCATCGTCATTGGGACGAGAGAGACTGAACATGTTGATGGGTTCATATTCCGATGTGGAAGATGAAGCAATGTCTCTAGTTTTCTTTCTCTTATGGATTTTATGAGCCATAATAAAATTGAGAAAGAAAAGTGAGAAATATACCTCAAAAGAGATCAAAGACGGTATATAATGCCTTTTGAGAACCTTAGATCCAAGAAAAATCGAGTTTGGAGGCTTGAGAATAGGTGTACTAGGATCTAGGGTTAGGGTTCGAAGGTTTTGGGGCAACAACCCTTTGAGGAAGAAGATGAAGAATAAAAGAAAGGGGGCTGCTGGTTCGAGCTGCTGTTATAGAAAGTGTTCCTACTGAGTTTGGCCGAAAATTGGTCAGAACTCGGTTCGAGTTCGACCCGAGTTCGGTCACTTGACTTTTTGGTCATTTGTGTAATAAATGATAAATATAGCCTATAAACTTGTAATTCTTTGATTTAATTAATATTTATCACCTTAGGTTAGATGTAGGGTTCAGATCCCAGCTTGCGGTAGTCCGAAGACACATGGCACCATATCGCTTAGGCTTTTACTCCTTGTTGTCAGAAGGACCCTTTTGGCTTGTACTCAAAATAACTAATTAATAATTCGCCGATCTTTAAGTTTTTAAGTTATTTTTATTAATCATAACACATTACGACTCAAAAAATTCAATTATGCCTAACTCTCGACGCAGATAGTTGAAACGATCTTCAGCTAGTAGTTTTGTGAATATGTCTGCCAGTTGGTGATCTGTGTCAATAAACTCTAGACTAATATTCCCGTGTTGCTGGTGATCATGTAGAAAGTGGTGACGTATTTCTATGTGCTTAGTGCGTGAATGACATACTAGGTTCTTAGTTAAATTAATAGTACTAGTGTTATCATAGTAAATAAGAATCTTAATGTAGTGTAGATTATAGTCTATAAGGTTTGCTTCATCCATAAAATATGAGCATGACAATGTCCTGTAGTGATATACTCAGCCTCAGTTGTTGATAATGCTACAGAGTTTTGTTTCTTGCTAAACCAAGAGACTAAAACTTTTCCTAGAAAATAACATGTACTGCTGGTAATTTTATAGCCTATTTGCATCTAGCAAAATCAGCATCTGAGTAACCGATTAGGTTAAACAACGTTGTTTTGGGATACCATAAGCCGACTGTAGAAGTCTTCTTAAGGTATTGAAAGATATGCTTAATAGCGCATAATTGCGATCCTTAGGATTAGCTTGATATCGTGCACAGATGCAAATGCTAAATATGATATCTGGACGACTAATAGTTAAATAAAGAAAACTATCAATCATACCTCGATACTTATGCTGGTCGACTGGTTTACCACTTTGATCAATATCAAGTCTTTTTGATGTAGCCATTGGTGTGCCGATAGGCTTTACGTTGTCGAAGTTGTACTTCTTTAGTAAATCCTTCATGAACTTGGTTTGATTGATGAATGTTTCCAACGAGTGTTGTTTGATCTGCAGTCCTAGAAAGTAGTTGAGCTCTCCCATCATACTCATTTCAAACTCACTCTACATACACTTAGCAAAATCTTAACAAAGTTTTTCATCAGTAGAATCGAACTTATATCATCCACGTAAATTTGCACAAGTAAAACATTGTCAACTTAAGATTTGATAAACAAAGTTGTATCAACCCTTCCTTTTGTAAAACTATTTTCAAGTAGAAAAGCACTTAGGCGTTCATACCAAGTACACGGTGCATGTTTGAGTCCATAAAATGCCTTTCTAAGCTTGAAAACGTGATCAAGTTTTTGAAAATCCTCAAAACCAGGGGATTGCTTCACAAAAATCCCTTCCTATAAAAACCTATTAAAAAAATGCACTCTTGACATCCATTTGAGAAATTTTAAAATTGTGAAAACATGCGAATGCACAAAACATGCAAATAGATTCTAGTCTAGCAATATGAGCATATGTCTCGTCATAATCAATCCCTTCTTCTTGATTATATCCTTGTGCTACTAGACGTGCTTTGTTGCGTAGAACATGTCCATCCTCACTTAGTTTATTTTGGAATACCCATTTGGTACCAATTATTGATTGACCAATAGGTTTAGGAACAAGTTCCCAAACTTGGTTTCTCTCAAATTAATTAAGTTCCTCTTATATGGCATCAATCTAAAACTCATCAAAAAAAGCATCTGATACTGATTTAGGTTCTACTTAAAAAATAAAAGCTACATTTGCTGCTATGTCTCTAGTAGAAGAGCGCGTACCTACTCCCTTGGATACATCACCTATTACAAGTGTCTCTGGATGATCTGGCATGAATTTCATCTTCTTAGGTAGACTCTCCAGATAGCTCTTATTGATAGCAGTATCTTTAGGTGCTTGGGATTTGTTTTGTACATTCTCATCATTATGTCGCTATATCTATTACTGTTGACCTCATCAAAATAAATATTAATAGATTCTTCAACAATTATAGATATTTTATTGAAAATTCTATATCCCTTACTCTTGGCAGCATACCCGAGAAATATCCCCCTCATTTTTCTTTGAGTCGAACTTACCCAAGTTATCCTCAGTGTTCAGGATAAAACAATGACAACGAAAACTTTAAAATAAAAAATGTTTGAAATATTTCTAAACCATAATTTAAAAGGGTTTTTTTTTTCCGATATAGGTCAAATTAACATCCTATTCAAAACATGACAGGCTGTACTTAAAACTTCTACTAAAAAATACTTAGAAAGATTGTGCTGATAAGCATAACACTAGCCATATCGCTTAGAGTATGATTCTTCCGCTCCACAACACCATTTTGTTAAGTAGTTTTATGACAATAAAACTGATGGTAGTATCTATTGTCATCATAAAACTTTTTGAAATTAGTATTTTCAAATTAGCCACCATGATCACTTTGGATTCAAGTATTCATGAAGCCTTTTTTTGTTTTGTACCTTTTTGCAAAATACTTGAAATTTAAGAATGGCATCACTTTTATTAGATAAAAATAAAACCAAAGTAAAACGAGAGAAATCATCAACTATAACAAAAGCGTAGAGTTTACTGCCAAGATTAGTGACTCTACTAGGACCAAATAAATCAATATGAATTAACTGCAAAGGTCTGGAAGTGCTTACAACGTTGTTGGATTTAAAGGATGACCTAGTTGTCTTATTCTTTTCACAGTCAAAGAATACCATATCTTTCTTGAAGGAAATTTTTGGGAGTCATTTTACCAACTTTTTAGTCGATAGCCGTAAGATAGTATCCATGTTTGCATGTCCTAACCTCATGTGACATAGACAACTTTCATCTTGATTTGCTACTAGGCACTTTCCTGTACTGTTAGTACGTTCTTGAAAGAAAACATAAATATTGTCTTCCCTGATCCCTTCATATACGGGATTACCGATAGACATTTCATATATAGAACATTTGTCTTTCACAAAATTGATACCATAACCATTATCTGCCAAGTGACTTATACTCAATAGGTTTTGTTTCACTTCTGTGACTAGACAAACAACTTTTATATTTTGGTAGGAAGACATACCAATAGTACCAATTCCTACAATATTACTTTGAAGATTGTTGCCAAAGGAAACATACCCTTCTCTTTTCATCGATAGCATAGCGAATAAAGATGCATCACCTGTCATGTGTCGCGAACATCCGCAATCGAGTATCCACTTGCGTTTGGCTTTAGAGGGTTGAGGGTCAACCTACAAAACAAGTAGATATAACATTTGGTACCTATTTCTTCAAGGGTCGAACATGATTAGTTTTAGGAATCCAAGCAAGTACATTTGTGTCAGCTAGATTTCTAGCTCTACAGTACTGTAATATATGCCGGTGTTCACTATAATATGTGCATGTGATTTTAGAAATAGTGCTCTTTGTTTCTGTGTTGACATGCTTTTTATGTGTCTTTCTTGGAAACTTGTATGTGAAAGCATATTTGTGAAGAAGGAGTTGCTTTCGTGCTTTTTTTTGGTTTAGTCCTTTTTGGTGTATTCTTGGTGTAAGGACTAACCTTAGGCTGTATAATAGGGGTGACCTGCTTGCCTAATTTAATCTTTAACTTTTTCGAGATGGCATAAGACTTCAAATTTTGCGGTCATATCCGTGAGTCTTTGCTCAGTGACAAGGTGTCTCTTCTTCTCTATGTCATAAAGTTCTTGCACTTTGACATAGCCTCTTTTTTTTGTTCTATTGTGAGAATGGCCTCATGATAGTCTAATCTGATCTTGGCTATCTCCTCTGTGTTACCGGTAGTAGATGTCTCTTTAATATCTTCTAGAAGATTAGACAATCTAGCTACTTCGGTTGTGTATGCCTTAATCTCTTTGCATGATTGGTTATACTTGTTTAACATGTTTCTGTGCTCTTCAAGTAATTTACTAAAGGAATTTTCTAACTGACCAAATATAAAATCGTCATAGAAAGAATTTTCAGATTCCTTATCGTATGCCATCAGACAGAAATTTGCACTGCTGGGTTTGTCCTCCTCCTTTGACTCACTGGCCTCAATTTCATGCTAGATGCTAGTATCAGCATACTTTTGACCAGTTGTAGCTTTTCTGCTGGATCATGATCGATCGTATGGACTACTTTTCTTTGTTAGTGGACAATCCTTCTTTATATGCCCTGACTTCTTACACCAAAAGCAAATAGTTTCTTCTTTGTTGCTTTTATGGATGTCCTTCTTCTTTCAGTTTGATCGCTCAAAACTTTAAGAATTTTTTGAAGTTGTTGACCAGTACGGCCCTTCATCACCATCCAAATCTTCTTCGTCAGAATCATTGCATGTGACTTTTCTGGCTTGAGCTTTGAAGACGATTGATTTTTCTTTGGGGGTTGCCACATCAAAGTCTTGTAGGTCTAGCTCATGGGTCATGAGCTTGCCCATCAGTGTCTCCAATGTCATCATTGTAAGATTGTTTCTTTCTATGATCGCGGTGGCCTTCGAATTCCAGTTCTTTGTTAGAGCCTGCAGTACCTTCCAGATGTTCTCGTGATTGCTGTAATCCTTACCAAAAGATTTTAGATGATTAGTAATATCAAGGAAACAAATGAGTATCTGTATAATTGACTCACCAGGTTTTATCTTGAATGACTCGTATTCTTGTGTCAATCTACTGATTTTGGGTTCCTTCACTTAGGAAGTCCTTTTATGAGTTACCTTAAGAAGTCTTCAAATTTTATTAGATGTGGTACAAGTGGATACGCGATTAAACTCGGTTTTGTCAAGTGCACAGAGTAGTACATTGATGGCTCGTACATCTATACTAGCTCGTGCCTTCTCATGCTCAGTATATTTGTCATGAGGCTTATCTACTACAACACCATCAATCACTGGTCTAGGAAGTTTCTTGTAGCCGTCTATCATTATCGACCAAAGGTCGAAATCCAATGATTTAAGAAAAAACTCATCTGTGTTTTCCTGTATGTGTAGTTCATTCCATCAAATAGTGTGGGTATATTTTTGGACTGCTCTTAACCATTGAATATAGATTTAGCGGCTGTCATGTATATATATATATATATATATATATATATATATATATATATATATATATATATATATACACCCTCTAGTTGGTTATGTATATGTTACCTGTTCTGATACTAATTGTAGGACAGTTAAGCACCTTTAGAGGGGGTGAATAGTGTGTGTGCGTGTGTAGCAGAATAAATCTAACAATTAAAATTATGAACTATGGCAAGTAAGAGAAAATAAAATAGCAGTAAATAACTTGCAGTAGAAGTAAGAGTTAAGAAGATCAAAATTAGTGACACACCGATAGATACTGGTTTTCCTCGTGGAGGACTAATCCAGTCTCGAGTACTCCTGCTCGATGTTAGTCCATTATGGCACAAGCTTTAACTGAATGCTTGCAACTCTTATAATACCGTGCTTGGGACAAGTTCACGATCGACTTCACAACATCGTACTTGGCGACAAGTGCATGATCAACTCCAGAAGGCAATTTAAAAACTGGAATATTTTCTGAATTTGGCCTCCGATATAACTCTTTAACACCAAACTCTAGATTGAATAGAAGCTGTACTGGCTTGGCTAATAGTAGTATAGGCTAGATTTGAAAGTGTAGCTCATAGAAAACACTTAGAAATAAATAAAGAAGAGAAGGAATGAGTGATTGAGTTATTTTAGAATGTGAAAGTTTTTTTCTGCGTATAGTATTTTTGTAGACCAAATTCGGGCAGAGTTTGGATACAGAAATCTCGCATTCGAATGTTGGATGCAGATATGGAGAAAATTCAAAAATTTGTTCAAACCACCATGATCGAACTCGGGCCGAGTTCTGGCCGAGTTCTGTCTGAGTTCTGTCAGACCAGTTTTGGACCAAATGGTTAGTTTTGGGCTAATTTAGAATGTGGACTTTGGATACATGTTTATGGATAGGTAGGTTATGATTATTGTGGACTGAGATTAGCTAAGCCAGTACTGATCCTGATCAACCTTACATATTTTTTCTAGACTCAATAAAAATAAAAATACAGAATAAATATGTAAAAACTTGATCTAATTTCTATTGCTTTTTGGTTCTTTGATGACGACGAGAGTTTTATAGTTTGTAGCAGTAGTAGGTGCAGTCTTGAAACCGGTAACAGTATGTATACTTTGCGTATCGACCAAAGTTGACGTTGATTATCAAAATAAGGTGTGATATGACCAATGGGCCAACAACTTCCTCCCGCAAGCTACCCTTAGGCACACATAACCTAGTACCATGACTAAGGGAACCATCCTCTCCTACGGTAAAGTCATCCAATATTCCAGCATGTACCTGAATCCGAATATTGCAGATACCCTCATCAAGAAATTGGGCCTCCTTGATCTTCTCCATCAATCCAGACAGAACTTGCATGTTCATCATCTACCCCTCAAATCCTAAAATAATGACCTCAATTATCACGACCCGCTTCCGAATAATCAGGTACGTGTCGGACACGCCTAACCTTTGTTGATAGACACAAC
Source organism: Iris pallida (assembly GCA_029216955.1). NCBI lineage: Eukaryota > Viridiplantae > Streptophyta > Magnoliopsida > Asparagales > Iridaceae > Iris > Iris pallida. The sequence goes on from JANAVB010042916.1 coordinate 19,770, forward strand.
GAAGTAAGATGTACAGTTCTAAGTAAAACTAAAGGGCAATGTAAAAGTAATACAATCACAGCATCTAACGTCCCAGAATATTATAGTACATCGTCACCAGTCCTAATCATTATTACATATTCTAAGATACAAAAATGTAAAATAAAATATGTTCACAAATGCCAGATACAATATAGTAATAAGTCTGCTAGTAAGAATCTAAGCTAAGCCTCCTCGGCCTCTAGGTCCTGAATAGTGTCATCTGGCTCAGCTATAACTCCAGGCTCCTGCCCGTAGTAAGTATCACAAATGGCCTAGCTCACCTGCAAAGTATCCAGTCAGGAGTGGAGCAAAGCACAATTCTATGATAATGAACAAGTACAACATGATGAAGAATAAAATACAAGATAACATGAAGTACAGGAAAAGTAAACGAAAGTAAACTGAACCTGAACATGGATAATCTATACATGAACATGAAAGTAGAACAAGAAATCCTGACATGTGCACTGTTTTGAAATACATACTAGCATATGTGACCGGTTGGGTAAGTACATAAATAGCACAAGTAAAGGTACGATTTAGAGTACCACGTGCACGATGTGAGACATAAGCTATCCACATGAATCCTAGGTTTGGATTTGGTCACATATCTGTAGTATTTTCCCTCCCCAAGTACAAGTAAGAACATGAATCATGATAATAACCAGAAGTACATGATAAACCGTGTCACAACGTGTCCAATATGAAGAGTACAAGACATAAAGTAAATGAATAAAACCATATAATATACTTGCCTTGCTCAGAGTGATTGGGAGTAGGGAAAAAATTATATGTCCTCCTGATAATAGGTACAAGTTGGCTAGCTTCTAGAACTAGCTATTTGTTCTCTACTCTAGATTAGCTACACAACTATTTAGCTATAGATAGAATATATAAGTTAAATACTACATCTCAAAATATTTGTATAGAACATATTACTTAATTAATATATGACCACCCATCATATTTATATGAGTAGAAAATATTAAAGACGTACTAGCTAGAGTGGTCACAGCTAATTGTTAACAAGGAACTTATTATTTTACTAGCTCAAGGTTATCACAGACTCAACACTATGAGTTGCAAGGGTCCTATAACCTATTGGATTTACTCACAATTATCACAATACTGTGATTTGATCTCGGTCCATTGGGTCCTACTGTTCAATAATATACTAGTACTTAAATCTAATATAGAGAGCTAATATCATCTGAATTATACTTAAGAAAGATAGTAGTAAAATAATTTAGTAGCTAAGTATACCATCGAGCCCATGCCATTTGGACTTAACTCAAGTACTCAGATCAGTACCAAGCTAAAATCCATAACTATATATTGGAAGTTCCCTGTACCAAGGCTCACGCACACAAGTATTGGTGCAAAGTATTTCAACTAGAAGAAACTGGCCAACACAACCCAACCTACCAAGAATAATCCCACATGACAGTCTATAACTTCACCATTTACTGCGGAGTGAAAGTCCACATAGAGTTTAGGCTCTGCTTCACATAACTAGCCGACCCAATTCAAACTCCAGCTCCCATCTTGCAACCAAACCCAACAACATCATACTACACAGAGTCTAGGCTCCGCTTCACATAACTAGCCGACCCAATTCAAACTCCAGCTTCCATCTTGCAACCAAACCCAACAACATCATACTATAACTCAGTTTGGCCAACATCTCACATTAATCAATCGGTTTGGCAACCCCAAACACACAAAAACTCTAAATCTTAGTAGAAATACAAACTGAAATAATGATAGACTTGTAGAGGAATATACAATAAAAAAGTGAAATCGAAATAAGAATTAACACAGATTAGTTGATAAAGAATATACAAACAAATGCTAATATCTTCCAATTGACACTCCCTCCATCTATAACCCCATCCCAGACACGCATTCGTATTCTCGGACACGATCAGCACTTGGACACGGCTACAGGTCTGGCACACAAATACAAGGGCACCCGGACACGCAACACTTGGTTGAACACAACGACATCCTAATATACAACACTTGGACATGCCACACCCAACTCTATTGATCCCAGCCAACGCTACTCATATCAAATTCGATACAGAAACTATAATCAAAGGGAAGATAGCTTATTACCTGAAGGAGAGAATTCAACCCGGAAGGAAGACTTGATTCAAGGAGTCGGACACGTTTCCTCGTGTCCAGTTGTAATATGGAATTCCTCTGCAACATAAAATAAACAGAACTACATCAAGAGTAGTGAAGGCCAAAATTAGAGCAACTCATGATTTTCTTCTCCAAAATTTTATGAAAAGAACCCATAAATCAAGATACTCAGATTTTGGATACTCACCCTTGATTCGGTTCTAACGTTCGAAGATTCTCTAATTGAACTAACCCCGAACCTCTCAAAATCATTTGCCTCTGACAGAGAACATAACATGAATGACTCAAATTAATCAATCAGCCAAACACTCCATCCATAATTAAAATTTTGGTCATTACCAAACCTCGTGGTTGCCGGCACCTGCAGATCCTCCGTTGAGAAAGGAAAATGGGCTGGGGAGGATCTGAACCTGCTACTCGTCGAAGAACTGGCTGCCCAGTCGTCGAGGGAGGACGGATCATCGGAAAGAAGATTGGGTCATCAGGAATGAAGATCGAATATAAAGACCTCAATCCCGATCTATGCAGAGCTCTAATTTGTAGATTGGGTGAGGTCAATGGAAGAACAATTTATTCAAAGGATTTTAAGAGAACTCTCACCTTGATCGTCGACGCCGGCTTGAACGATGAAATCGTCGGAGGAGGAAAATCATCGAAGAAGCCCACGCAGAGTCGACGGACAGACGAGCGCGCAGTCATCACTGTTGGAAAAGACGGACGCTACTGAAAGGTGATTGTCTTGGTGTCTCAAGAGTGAAATCCACCGCCATCACTGCGGTCGTCATTGTTGAGGGGGGAAGGGTGAGGCGCTGCCGAAAAAATCTTGCCGCCGAAGTGGTCACGCCCCCCGAGGAAGCTTACTCTGGAAATTTCTCAATCATCAGAATGAACCATCGTCAGCGCCATCGGGGTTCACCGAGAAATTAGGGTTAGGGTTTCGGTTGATAATTTGTGAAAGAGCTTTGGGAGAGCTCGATTTTCTGAGGAATGAAATGGTCTGAACAAAAATGATATGGCGTTCCTTTCTCTCTCCTCAAGGAGTTTATATAGGGAAGAGAAAGGAAAGGAAGTTTTGCAACTAACCTATTGAAAATTGCTTAATTACAAATTTACCCCAAAAGTTTGTTAGAAGTTTGTTATAGTTTTTATGAATCATGGGGACCACTATTAGGTTAGTTATTTCCTGGTTTACTTAATTAGCTACAATAATAATTCATGAAAGCTTCTCAAAAATATTAACCATAAAAAGTTAAATAATAAACAAACTCGAATATGGTTTATTCTTCCCAAAAATATTAGAAATATTCAAAAAATCAAAAAAATAGGAAAGTGGGGTTACAAATCTCTCTTTAGAAAATTTCGTCCTCGAAATTTCAAAATGCACTATAGACTTGATTAAGGAAGTAATTAAAATAAGCATAACCTGAAAATAAGCAAACTAAGTTTAGACGTACCATAGAGTCGAATCTAGTCATGACTAGAAGAATAAATTCTTTGGCACGATTCAACTAAGCATGATCCAAATCAAAGTTGATATACGATAGAAATATAACAAAAACGGTCACGATCGAAGCACTTAGCCACGATCAAAATAGATTTTTTTATATCATCAGGCATGAACAATAGGTACAAACTATAGTCATTAAAAATATAAGCACGATCAGGATTATCTAGATGTGATCAGAGATATGATTTGAAATTTTGTTTGATCAAAATCATTTTAGACACGAGTAAAACATAAGCACAATTTAATATAATCAATGATCTTCAAATGATGTCCCACGAAAAAGGCAAGAAGACATCAATGAATTTTTAGCATAAGTAACGGAATATACTGAAATGAGGGACTTTAAGAAACAATGGCAATTCAAATTGAAATAAAAGGACAAGGATTTGTGGTTAAAGAAAAATCAATAATCGTATGGTAATAGGATACAGTCTCTATAGTATCCGAAAAACATATATATGTCTGAAGTCACTTTACCTCAAATCCATGCCCCACCAATGTATACCTGGTTGCAGTGAACTTTTGGTTCCATGACTCAATAATGATATGTTACCGAATATTCTATCAACTTTATCCATTTCCAAATAATATTGAGGGAACAACTCGAGGGATCAAAACATGATGCATTTAGGACATAGTCTCAAATAATATCCGAAAATCATACATATCTGAACCCACTTCAACTTAGAGTCCATGCCTCGCTAGTGCGCAGCTAGCTGCAGTGAACCCACAGTCTCCATAATCCAGATAAATGGCTACAGTGTGCAACTGCTACATCATAATAGGTCGTCAAATATTCTTTCAACTTTATCCATGGGAGATTCAAAGGGGTTTATGATAATTCAAAATGAGTTCTACATCATGATAGAAGTGATTTTATCTGCCTTTAGAAAAAAAAGTGTTACTAGGTACTAAGAAACAACAAAAGATCCAACGATGAGTTATTATGTACTAAAGAAACAAACAAAAAAATTTAGAAATAAATCTCGAACAAGAAACAAAGTTTCGAATAGTAAACAAAATCTTGAAAATAAAATCTCGAATAGCAACAAAGTTTCGAATAGAAATAAAATCTCGAATGGAAATAGAGTCTCGAAATAGGAAACAAAATCTTGAATACAAATAAGGTTTAGATTAGAAAATAATTCTCGAATAGGAAACAAAATCTGACAAACTTTTTGAATAGGAAATAAAGTCTTGAACAAAATTCAAATAGGTAACAAGGTCATGAACAAAAAACAAAGTCTAAAAATAGAAAGCAAAGTCTCGAATATGAAGCAAAATCTCGAATAGAAATAGAATCTCGAATAGAAACAAAGTCTTAAAGAGGAACAAAGTCTCGAATAGTGACTAGAAAACTAGTATTGAACAAAATATCGAATAATGAATAGAAAATGAAGTCTCGAATGGAAGCAAAATCTCAAATAGAGTACGAGTCAAAATCTCAAATAGGAAACAGAATCTTTAAACAAAGTCTCGAATAGGGGCTGAATCTCAAACAAGTTTCAAATAGAAACGAAAGCTCAAACAAGGTTTTGAATGGGAACAAGTTTCGAATAGGAATGAAATCTTAGATAGAAAATAAAATCTCGAGTAGCAACACAGTTTTGAATAGGGAACAAAATTTTGAATAGAACAAAACCTTGAAATAGGAAACAAAGTCACGAAAAGTGAATATGAAAATAGGGTATCGAACAGTGAATATGAAACAAGTTATCGAATAGAAAACAAATCTCGACTAAGAAACAGAGTTACGAATAAGAAACAAGATCTAGAATAGGAACAATATCTCAAAATAAATCTTGAATAGAAACCAAAGTTTAAAATATAAAACAAAGTCTAACAAACTCTTGAATATGAAATAAGGAATTTTTAGGTGCTAAGAGAAGGTCTAAAGGGAATTGGAATGTGAATCACAATCCACGATCTTCTCTAACCATGCAAGAAAAATCTTCTGTCTTCAGTCCGTCTTCAGTATCCCTTTGGGACGTGAATCACTTCAACTTCTTCAGTTGTCCTAACGTAGGTTGGTCCTTACGGTAGTGCTCCATACGGCTGCTGAGTCTAGAGAGGTGGGTCCCTCTGCTGCGGTCTTGATGCTCCTTGTGCTCGTCCTTGGGCGGTACAATCAGCGGCCTCCGTGCAATCCTTGATCTGGTGGGAATGCGATCCGCAGAATAAGCATAACTTCAGTCTCTTGAGGCACTCATCGAAGTGATGCCCTGGGCGGAGGCAGTAATTATAAGTGATCGCCGTCTGGGTTTGATTCTGAATCTCCTGCTGTGGCTGAAGTACAGGGGCTCTGGCAGAAAGATATATTTGTTGGGATACTGGCTACTAAGGTCCTAGTGCTCCTCGGCCATTACGATCAATTACCTGCTGACGATCCTTCACTCGGTGGGCAGAGCATCTGTAGAACAAGCATAGTCCTAATCTTTTGTGACACTTGTTAACATGGTGTACCGTCCTCTTACAGAACACACAAAAAAGGTGGGTCTGATTCTGCCTCTGATGACGCGGCTGATAATGCGACTGGAGAGGCATTATCTGAGTATTGTGACGCTTTGTGGGTTCAGAGTAATCGCTATCTACGTCATAAGTCTTCATGTCTCTCTTGGGGCTTCAGCTTTCTACCTCGTTCTATTGTCTGTGCTACATTCAGGATCTCTTGGCTGGTGGCTTCAATCTTCAGAGGAGTTGGATCCACAGAGACTGGAATGACCTTCGGAGGTGACGGCTTTCGGTTCTCGATCTGCTCATCGGTACAAAGAATGTGCTCGGTGTCGGGAAAGTTCAAAGGTCCTAGAGTCTTGAAATCAGAAGTCCTCCCTGACTCGGAAAGCGCATCTACAAGTCTGGCTTGAAAAAGGACGACCTGCTCCCTCTAGGCATCAAGAAACTCCTGAAACATCTTCATCAACTAGGTACTACCAATTGTGATAGTAGGGGCGACATGAGGTGGTGGAAGCTTAGAAGCTTCAAGTGCAGGTGAATCGATAAGTCCTATATTGCGTGTCTGAACCATCTGAAAAATAAAAAAACTGTTAAAAATGGCCTAGTCAATAAGATAATAAACAACTTAGTAAAATATACCCATAACCATTTTCCCGCGATCCTATGTTGTCATAAGTTTTCCTTAGTTCTGCAGGCTCTCCAATAACACTCTATAGCCTAAGTGCCATTAAGATGGGACCTACATGGGCCACTACTAAAAACATGTCACGACCCGCTCCCGAATAATCCGGTACGTATCGGACATGCCCAGCCTTCGTTGATAGACACAACGAAGTAAGCTGTACAGTTCTAAGTAAAACTAAAGGGCTAAGTAAAATTAATACAATCACAATATCTAACGTCCCAGAATATCATAGTACATCATCACCAGTCTTAATCATTATTACATCTTCTAAGATATAGAAATGTAAGATAAAATCTATCCACAAATCCCAGATATAATATAATAATAGGTCTGCTAGTAAGAATCTAAGCTAAGCCTCCTTGGCCTCTAGGTCCTGAATAGTGTCATCTGGCTCAGCTATAACTCTAGGCTCTTGTCCGTAGTAAGTATCACAAATGGCCTCTAGCTCACCTGCAACATATCCAGTCGGGAGTGGAGCAAAGTACAATTCTACGATAATGAACAAGTACAACATGATGAAGAATAAAGTACAGGAGAACAGAAAGTACAGAAAAAGTAAATAAAAGTAAACTGAACCTGAACATGAATAATCTGTACATGAACATAAAAGTAGAACAAGAAATCCTGACATGTGTACTGTTTTGAAATACATACTAGCATATGTGACCGGCTGGGGTAAGTAATGAATAAGTAAAGGTACGGCTTAGAGTCCCACGTGAACGATGTGAGACCTAAGCAATCCACATGAATCCTAGGTTTGGGTTTGGTCACATATCTGTAGTATTTCTCCTCGCCAAGTACAAGTAAGAACATGAATCATGATAAGAACCAGAAATACATGATAAACCGTGTCACAATGTGTCCAATATAAAGAGTACAAGACATGAAGTAAATGAACAAAACCATAGAATGTAGTTCTTTGCTCAGAGTGATCAGGAGTAGAGGAAAATTGTATGTCCTCCTGATAATAGGTATAATTTGGTTAGCTTCTAGAATTAGCTATTTGTTCTCTACTCTAGATTAGCTATACAACTATTTAGCTATAGATAGAATATAAGTGAAATACTACATCTCAAAATATTTGTATAGAATATATTACTTAATTATATCTGACTACCCATCATATTTAT
>JANAVB010042917.1:0-87825 GCA_029216955.1 Iris pallida
CGAATTGAGGAAATACATTGGTCGATGACTTAAGATAGATGGATAAACGATATGTGAATTTGGGTTGAAGAAATTGATATTGTGAACGATTCGAGGAGATTATCCAGTCGGACGATAGCATCATTCGCACGACTCGAAATTCGTTGCAAAGGAAGATCGTCAGGTTACGCATATCATCGATGGTATTGAGGCATATCAAAGATGATATGCAATAACTCGGGGGTACTCTGACTCGGTGAATGACGATCGTACAAGTGCTATTATTCGGTTGGATGCAATACTTAGGATTTTGGTTGAGGCGAATGTTGGATGAAAGTGATCGTAGCTTGATGATTACGCGGATAACCACAGCGTCGACATTCTTGTCTTGTGCGAGCGCAACTCTAGCCTCGCACATGCGTTGCATCGGATTTGGGGCGATCGTTCCGCGTGAGCGCTGACATGGTGATTCATGTCGCGGGAATGATCGAACTCGGAAAATCAGAATACGGCAACTTTGATTGTCTCGACTTGTCGGTTTGATGCGAAGGCAAATTTGAGGATTTAAAGGACTTGTGATTGATGATAGAGTAAAACTTGAGGATTGAGTAGGTCCAATCCGCGCATCGAGAATAAAAGAGTCTAGACATGAAACAAGAGTTACGCCCCGATGAGAATGATTATTCCGCGGGAGCGTTGCATGGTGATTCATAAACCACCGTGGATGATCGGACTCGCGTGAGATCGGAGCATGGCATATTGTTAAGTCAGACGACCTTGTGATCGATTACGTAAATTGGAATAGATGATTTCGAAAACGTGAAATGTGAATTATGGTCTAGAGATGAATTGTGTTATAGCGTGCTTGATTCGTGAATGAATGATACGCGAACTAATGTCGAACGTGTTCGAAGAGATAGACGATGCGAAACGGCTTGATGAGCGAACGATATTGATATGACGTGAAATTGGTTAAAACGTAAATTATCGTATGATGGCTTTACCGATACAACTCGTACCCCGTGCGACGAATATGGGGATGTGCGTAGGAAATTGATGCTCGATGTTTAGAAATCGGAGTGATGCGAGCTTGGGTAGAAAACCCCGTACCATCGATTTGGTTTGACCTTAGGATGGGGTCAGTGTTGATATCGTTGTTTGGGAACTATAATTCCAGTGCTGACGAAAGACATAGCCTAGCGGTTCAGAAGACGTTCGAGCGTGAAGCGATAGGAGTTACGGAGGCACCACTCGCGAGTCTCGGCTGACATGTACGTATATCAGGGACGCCCGAATATGTGCACGATCCGACTCGAGTGGTGATGGCAGATTCTCTATCACGAGGCTTGGCTAAAATGCATGTATTTTGGGGACGCCTGGAATATGTGCACGATCCAACTAAGTGATACGTTGAATCAAGTGAGACTTGAGGAACGGGAAAGTGTCGAGGATTTTAAGATCGTAAGTTTCAAGGGAATATTGATGGTAATACGATCATTGATTTGAGACGAGTTCGAATGTTGGTTGATCAGTTGGTGTGCCTTACTACTAAGTTAGCGATAAGTGCGAGCGTGGCTCGGAATCGAACAAACGTGTAGGCAAAGTGTGTACGATAGTCCCGCGTCTGGACACGATTAAGTCTTGGCCATAGAAATTGTAGGATGGTTTGCTTTCAGGAAAGTCTCGGGGACGAGACTTGTTCTGAGTGGTGTATATTGTAGTGCCCCGTCCCGCGAAGTCAATCGGAGGAATCGAAACGCCGACGGCGTTCGGACTTGGCCTTACAATGGCGACTCGAAGACATCGCTCAGGTGGGGTAGTTTCGGTGAACTTGCCTCATCTTTGCCTTCACATAATAAATCGTGTTTTGAACTTGCACAAGTAGGCTTAATAATAAAAGCTACGAACGCACATAGCTAAGGGAATGATCCCGATCTGTCGAAATATCTTAGAACATGGAAAATGGTCCCACGGTCTCAATAGAAGTCGGCTCAGCGTGCTTTTAAAACGACACTCGATCCTTCGTCCCGCGGCTTGGAAGAGGGAAAAGTTGGTATTCGACACAAACGATGAGTTATTCTAAGTCATAGGCGTCGCCCGCATAAATGCTCGATAAAGCATGCACGTTTCCACTGCGCAAGGCTTGGCATAGCCTTGGCTCGTCCCTCGGGTTAAGTTATAGGCTTGAGTAGGTTAGGCAAAGTTATGCCGATCGACCTAAGTTATTCCAAGTGCCGTCCCGCTCTTTCTGCGGTTGTCAAGTTAAATAGTCCCACGATCTCACGGGCCATCATATAACGTATGACTTGGGTGATAGTGTCACTTAAGACGTAATTCAGTTAAAGGTACGAGCCACGGTTGGCACGATGTAAAGTTAGCTACGGTCCATGGCACTTATGGAACATGTTTTGTTCAAGTTAAGTTGGAGGGCTACGTAGAAGTCGTTCCCTCGAGTTCAAAGAAGTTCGAGGCGGTCCCTCGGTTGGGAGCCTCGCGTCCTGTCCATGTTAAGGTGTTTCGAGGCGGTCCCTCGGTTGGGAGTCTCGCATTCCTATCCACGTTAAGTATTCGAGACGGTCCCTCGGTTGGGAGTCTCCTGTTCCTATCCACGTTAAGAAGTTCGAGGCGGTCCCTCGGTTGGGAGTCTCACGGTCCCGAGGCACGTTATGCCAAGTGTGATTCAAGCACGAGTTGCTAAGTATAGTTCCGGTCGTACCAACAAGTAGGCCATGCATTTACGTGAGTCTAGATGTCTCGTAGGTGCGTGGTCATTGGACACCTTGTCGACAAGGATTTTTGCCTAGACTGGTTGTACGCCGGGGCACCGGGCCTAGTCGTCCTAGGAGGTAGACGTTATAGCAGCGCATGCTTTTATTGCGTGGGTAGTCGGGGGCTCTCAACGGGGCTTGCTACCTGCGCTGAAGGACCCGCCGCCTATCCGAGCTATGTCTGCGATGGCTTGTCATGCCAGTGGCCTTTCATATAGATAATTGGCGTGCTAAGCGGCGAATCCGTATGCACGGTGTCGGTCATAACAAAGGAAGTGTAAGTACGGTATGCGTTGAATGGTGAAATGTGTGCTCGATTGCACCCAAAGTATTATAAAGTCTATGATTCGGCTATACGTAAAGACACGTGCTTCGGCACGAGATATGGCGTCGTACTTGAGTTCTCAACACCGGTTCCACAAGTTTGGTTAGTCATTGCGCGTTAAGTCGAGAAGGGCCGTAAGGTGAGTTTGGATAAGTCAGGTTACGCTGCGAGGCACGGCCTCGATATTTGAGGCACGGGCAAGTATTGTTACGACCTAGTCGTTACGTCCAAGAGTATGGTACAAAAGACAAGTATGAGTCGGTACGTTGACAATGCAAGCACGAGAAAGGTCTAGAGGCAAAGTATGGGTATGTTATTAGTGCAAGGCACGGAGATGGTCTAAAGACACTGAATAGGCCGAGCGTCGGTCCTAAAATTGATCCTAAGGCAAGATTAGAAAGACAATCGTAAAAGGGGCTTGTATTGCACAAAGTAAAATAAATGTGTCAATTTTGTATGGGTGGGCGAGGAGCTCACTCCACCAGTACAGTTGAGTACTGACGCCCACACAGTTTCCATGTGCAGGCACAGGTAGAAGCTCGTGGCACGGAGCTCGCTTGTATGCGTCGAGGCACGGAGTTCCTTGGCATTTCGAAGCGTGCGGCCGCATGGATCGAAGACTTATACGGGACATAATGTATGGACATCGCCTTCCGAAGCTTTCGCTGGATCGACAAATATGTATCGAGAGATGAGAGAGAGAGAGCAGAGTGAATTGTAATATGAGACGAGTGTATTTGTGTGATTGTAATCTTGGCCTTGTGCCTCCAATGTAACCGTTGTTTCAATATCAATAAAAGAGCTTCTTTGAATAACTTGTGTTTGTTCTAAATTTCCGCTGCGTGTTCAATGTCTCTGCTTGGAACTTCTGTGCGACGACCCCATCGCAGCCGCTATAATCGGCCGTTATGGAACCCGCCTTGCACGAGCGCAATCTAGGCTCGTGCGGCATCACGCCTTAGCGAGGACGATCGCTCCTACGGGAGCGGGACGTGATAATGTATCTTTCGAATATGGACAGAGATTATCCTTTGTCAGCATTCGTCTATGCTACCCACCCTCGACAAATGCTGCGGAATTTGACTCCCAGCAATCATGGAAGACCGGGTAGAATTGTTTTCAAGAGAGAGCTTGCCAATGATATGGGATATTTTGCTAGTGTTCCTAATGGCAGTGTTACTTCTATTTTTGGCCTCATGCCAGGATCTAATCCTAGTGAAGATTCGGGTTTAATACAACCAGTACAGACCCAGATGTTCGTAAACAAATTTATGAGGGCTGCTGTATTATATCCCCAATCAAACCCCAGACTGCCGGGATGGTTGACTCCATTCAACCAGAACTGGATCCAGATAAGTATTTGGATGATGAAGAACTTTGAGACAGAGCTGAAAGACATTGGCTTGTATGAAGCGGTAGCTTCCACCAGTCAGGGTATTCCCTCGAACGGAAACTTATTTCTGGCCTTGATGGAGATATATATAAGTTCAACTGGGACTTTTGCTACCCCGAAAGGCAAAATGGGTCTTGCTCTTCATGAGATGCAGTTTATCTCGAAGTTGCCAATGGGGGAAGCCCCTTATGAAGAATACGTTCCCTCCAACAGGGAACTTGCTGAAATCAGAGAAGCTAACCCTCAGTTGATTGAGGTATACGAAGAATTGATGTGTCACTACATGATTTGTACTACAATGCATGAAAGTACATCCTATTTGGCGTACATCAACAAGTGGACGACTTATCTCTTCTTCCATAAGGATAAGATATCCAAGGAAGACAAAGAAAGGTTTCAGGAAAACAAAGCTCCGGTAATCAACATAGATTCAACAATCCCCTCTAACAAAATTTGGGATATGATGATTACGTACAAATTCCCGAATAAATATCTGTCTACAAAGACTGGGGAATTCCCTGCCGGAACTGAAGCCTTGAGCTTCCTTAGATATGGTAGTTAGAAAATCTCTAGGAGAGCTTTGCTGGCAGGCTTTCTTTCTTTATAGCTGAGAAGATGGGTTGTGCCGGGTATTGGTACTTTTGACAGAATCCACCGTAGCGTACTATGGCCAGCAGTACGTTTAGATTTTAAAGTCAGGATTAACCTGCTATCGGCCATGGTGTGCCGAGTAAATGCAGGTTTAAGGACTTTCGGTGAGGAGATAATCAACAATGCTCCTCATCGGAACGTTTTCCCCAGGGTAGAAATGCCCTATACTTATTTGATGGGCTGGTTGTTGCACCACAACTGTAACCTGTTGCCACCGGGCCCGGGAGATAATAAGGAGGTCTTCCTCCAAAAATTTAGCAAAGCTATATGGACAGCTACAACTGTGGCGGATACCCGGGCAGTTCTGAACTATTTTTATGGTTGGAACTTCTTCTGTACCTGACCGCAAGTTCCAGCAGATTGCTTCGGCATTCAGTTTGAAGATGAAGTCGAAGGAAGAGTTGTATTGCCACGATCAGTCTTTAGATGGCTTCAGTGCATCAGACCCTCTCACCTGATGTACAGAAATAAGGATAATTGTGCGTTTGAACCATATCTACCCAGTAGGTTCGTTCGCCAATTTGGGTACGACCAACTTCATGTTGGTAACCCCTCAACTAGTTTCCGTCACTATGGGAAACTACTTGACGGAGCTAGGGGTTGGAGATATTTCAGCATTGCTCGGACTGGTGCTAAATTTAGAGTCTCGACCACCACCAGTACTACAGAGCTACATATACTTCATATATATGCTCACTTTTATGCTTCAATTTGTTCTTTCACCCACGGCTACAATATGAGAGGTAGTCTAAGGTGGCATAAAGAAGGAAATATTGAGGAGCCGGTCAGGATACCAGCAGACATCCCTAACGATACTGTCATTCCAGATCCCTTTCTGGAGGTTATCTCTACAGGAGTTGGGGAACCAGCTGCAGAACCTATCGTCATTGGCAAAGGCCGAAAAAGAAAACAAAGGTGCAGCCGTTACATCTCCAACAAAAACTTCGAAAAAGAAGAAGAAGTCTACCACTAAAGGGCCTTCCAAACCAAGAGCCCTCACTCCAGAAGATGATACCTTGGTTGAAGAGGATCATTTTATCGGTTCTTCTCCAGTCCATCCAGGAGAGGGATCTTCAGCCCCTCCACCAGTAGTAACACGAAAAGCTGTAACACTTTTGTCTCCTGGACGCCTTAGCTCCTCGCTCCATTTATCTTTGCCAACCAAGGCACAAGTTACGGGGGGTGCCACTACTGTATTCACAGTTGATCAAGACCGTATTCTATCAGACGAGCCGGCTCTTGACTTCGAAGATGATGACTGGGATGGTGATTATGATTCATATCTTGAAAAAAATGCATATATTCCAAGTATTATAAAAAACCTATACGGAATTATATATCATGATTTTGCATATTAACTTATTTTGTTTATTTTGTATATATCATCATTGCACCAAAGCCTGTGGCTCCTCCTCCTCAAGAAGAAGATATCTATGAAGAAAATGAGGAATCTGGGGAGGAAACTTCTTCTTCAGAAGACGAAGACGCCGAAGAGGGGGAGTACAAAAATCTGAGATAGAGCCTCAAGAAGAACATCCTCCATCATTTGAGGCACAACAAGCACAACCTGAAATGTCCTCTCCTGCTGAGGACCAACACCAAGAAGAGACTACAGTAGACCTCACTGTAGGTGATGATGGAGCTGCTGGAGGAGAACCAGATTTGAATAAAGAATCAGCTGTAGAAAATTTTACCACAACTGAAGCAGTGGAAAATCCTGCGGAGCAAACAATTGAAGAAGATGCTGAAAGCATACTTGAACCACCAACTGAAACTGGGGAAGTTGTAATAACATCTTCTACTGTTTCTACTGATCCAGTACCAGTTTCTGATAAGCCAATGCCAGAACCTGAATTAGCTCCCGCAATTGTCACCACATCCACCAACATTACCGCCGCCAGAACTCCAGAAACGGCTGGAGTAACAAATATTGAAGACCTTGCTCCTGAAGCTCTTGGGAACCAATTAGTTATAGTAGCAGTGACAACAACATCTCCATCTCAGCCTGTTGTTACACCAATGGTATCTGTAGATGTTGGAGATACAATCCCTGAAGCTTCTAGGGATCAATTGGCTATGACAGTAGTAACAACAACAACTTCATCTCATCCTGCTATTGCACCAACAACATCTGCTCCAGGTCTCCAAAGAAGAGATCTATTAGATATTACTTGCCACATCAAGCTCCAGCACAAAAATGAATCTCCTAGTTGAGATTCATACTGAAACCTTTTATAAAACTCCGGTAACCCTGATAAAAATGGTCCTGAATAAGGGCCTCAGTTATAAGATTTTGAAGGCGGCAATGGCTTTGACCATCAAGAATGTTGCTATGTTCAATGATGCTGAGAGAGCTGCAACATTGGAGAAAGTTGTGGAGGGCCTTGAACAGCCGATCAGAGAATATCTTAAGCTGTCAAGTGAGACTGTTGAAAGTCTCATCCAGGAGGAATATGACGTATTAACGGCTGATTATCTTGCTCGGGAGACCACATATAACGAAGCTCTCCATGAACATAGTCTGAAGGTTGCCAAAGAGAAAGCCTTTTTGGCTGCAATAAAGCCCGTACTACATAGTCACAGAATAGCTTATGATGCTTTGAACATAGATATTCAGAATAAAAATGATAAAATCCATAAAATCGAGGCAGAGTTAGCTTGCTTGAAGGCTGAGAGGGAAAAGATGATCGACGCTCGAAATCTGTACCTTACCCAAAGCTTCATTTTAGAAGAACAAGCCTTTGGGGGTGAATCAACCATCAGAACCCTTGATGAAGCAAATGATAATCTGATAATCACCTTCGCTGAACTTTCTTGTATTTGCACCCCTGAAGCTCGACGTGCTGAGGCTACCAAGAAAGTTATGAGCTCTCGTGGCAAGCGGCTAGAAGAACTACAGAAGTTACTTCAAGATGTTTCTGCTCCACCTTAAAAGAGCTCATTGTCATTTTTATTTTATCCATTTTGTAATGTTTCCACAAGAAGTGAATGAAATATATATTTTGTGATCCTATCGTTTATTTGGAATTTAAACAATAGGTGTTAGATAGAAAATACTTATCAGTGGTTATATGAACATGACAAGTCTTCTAAACTTAATACATTATATCTATCCAGAGGTAATATGGACATGATAGATAATAAAATCTTATTTTCTATTTTAGAGTATACAATACTATCAGAGGTAATATGAACATGACAGCATGTAAGAACTCAAAGAAAAGTAGATTAATATCTATACAGAGGTCAAATGGACATGATAGATAAGAAAAGCAATTAGATTTAACATTTATCCAGAGGTCTTGAGAACATGATAAATAATAAATCCAACTTATATACCAACTGGTAAGATAGAAGATAAGTAATCAGCTTAACCAAACCTTGGTAGCTGAGGATTAAGAAGACATATATCATTGAGAATATATGCCAATATTGATGAAAGAATGAATGAACCAACATATCTTTCAGGAAAAGAAAAAGATCAATTCAATTCCACAATTAAATGAATAAATCCTGACGGAAAGTTGAAGATATCATCGAGACACGCCCCGCTGAGCTAATTGTGTCGGGCCCAAGGATCAATTTGAACCATGTAAGATGAAAACACTTGCTCAGATTCATCACAATAACCTCCTTTAACATATGAGGGGTAAGATGTATCAGATTCGATAAAATGGATTTCTTCTGAATCTGTTGATTGCGAAGAACTAGAAGAGAATTCTTCTTGTATATCGTCATTAAATATGTAGGACGGACCATATCCCAATCCATGACGAGTCTTCTGGTAAAACAGATCACCACATAATGGTATTCGTCTACCCTTGCCTTGATTGAGACCTTGCATAGTCTTCAAATCGTATCCCATATTCTGGATAATCTTGATAGATTGATGACTATATTTGTCAATTCGGATTCTTCCTTTATCTTTATCTTTCAGATCATCTGTTTGACCAACAGGGATATTTCTAGCCAGGCCAAACACAATTTGGTGCTTGTTTTTCTTATCAGACAGAACCACGAAATAAGATTCTTCGTGACGTCTATAAGTTACACAAGCTTGCGATGGAGCAACTACAGGAAGAAGATAGGGAGAAGATGTTAAGAACTTTTGAGCATAAGGTCCAACATCGACATGAAGAGAAAAGGAATTTTCCTTATGAACAATGTATAATATTTCCTCTGGTTCTATGTCGTCTTTATATTGATGACTTTGATTATCAGAAGATAAAGTCATTCTTTCAATAAACTTGACAGCCATATACTCGAAAAGGAAATCTTCATTGATATCAAAAAGTACAGAATGATCAATATTTATATCATTTACAATCTGATTGCTACGCTTCGGATTAATCACTAGTGGACCATTATCCGTTTTTTGCGTAGATTTGCCAAGATTGACAATCAATGGCGGTCCTGGATCATTCGTACAAGAAGTACGCCCTTTGACCTTGATCATAAAAGGTTGAACTTGGCTCTTAGCAGGAACATTTACTGATTCCTCAGATGGAGCTTGAGTTCTTCCTTTAACCTTGATTATCAAAGGTTGATCATCGACAGGTTGGGATTGGATTCGTCCCTTGACTATGATCTTCAAAGGTTGCTCTTCTGGTAGGTCATCATTAATAGACTGATCTTCAGTAGATGATTGATCTTTAGCTATGTCTGATATCTCTTTCACATGCTCCTGTTTATAAAGCCTTGAATCAAAAAAATAGGCTTCGACACCCTTGAAAGGATTGATATCAGCAAACTCAGTCTTCACAACTCCTTGGGAATCCACATACTTGAAGCATTGGTGGAGAGTTGAAGGTACGATATTATGTTCATGAATCCATGGACTCCCCAGAAGAATATTGTAGGATACGTCTGAGTTGATAACATAGAAAGTTACCATAGTTAGAAGATCACCAATCTGAATCTGCAGACGAATCTTCCCCAGTAGTTTACTCTTGCCAGAGTTAAAACCAATTATCGTAGTACTAGTGTAAGTCAGATCACTAGTAGAAATCCTCAGGGGTCTTAGCGTACTCTGAAGAATTATGCTAATTGAGGACCCAGGATCAATGTATATCCTGTCAATTTCAGTGGATCCAATATATCCAGTGTAGCACAGAGGCCTGTCATGTTTGTTATGCTTCAACAGCATGTCTTCTTGTGTAAAGGTGATGTTGGAAATTGCTTCCATCATGCTATGACATTACGGACACGACACTGGAGAATTATCAGGACTCTTGAGTTGAGCCAAGCATGAATCTGCTGGAAGTAAAGCTTCACTCAAAGTCTCCCTGCTTTCTCTAGAAAGACGAAGCAGCTCAAATATAGATAGTCTAGCCGGAGTATTGGCTAACTGAGCTAGAATATCAAATTTGTCACTACCCCCTGACTGGAAGTAGACTTCAATGGAACGTCAAAACGTACTGCTTTCTGTTTCCCCTTTTCAACCACAGATGGTTTAGCAGGAACAGGAGAAGGTTGAGCTGGTAGTGTTTCCACTACGTCTTCTACTTCTTTGGAAGATCCCTCATAATCTTTGTGGTACTCTTTCCCAGATCTTGTACCAGCAAAAGTTTCTTCTTCGGACTCAGGAGAAGGAAGTACCATATTACAGGATTTAGTCTTCCCTCCTTTAGTCTTATTCTTGTAAGAATTGTTATGAGGAACTTCAAAACCCAATCCAATAGTAGAATCTTGATTTTGAATTTGTAAGGGGAGTTGTATTCCTTTATCATAATTCAAACCTTCTGCCTTCTAAAAATCATAACCCATCTTCTTCATGAGAAGGATTGATTGCTGACTGTATAAATGAATAGACAGTAGACTTTCAACAGGTAGTTCCACAGAGGAAGAAGAAGAGATCTCTGTAACTACAAGAGAGAGATTCGGGATACGAGGAAAAATCCCTGTAGGAGCTTTTTCATAAGCAGCAAAGACTTGTTGTGCCCTGTATAAGGGAACACTATTCATGGCTAGCTACTGTTGATGAGTAAGCTTGAGCTTAGTAGGAGGAGCTAGACTTGGGGGACATATGTTCAATCCTCTCAGTCTATTTTCCAAAGGAAGGCCATCCCATAGATGATTCAAATCATCAGGATCTGAGATAACATGAGAAACCATGTTGCAGGTTTTGACTTTTTACCTTTTTTAGATTTAGAAGTTTTACCTTCATTTTCTAACTCAGGTACTAAGTCAAGATGTACCCACATAATTTCACCATTTTTTAAGGTGAGAGGCAGCAATCCTTCATTTTCTTCTCTAGGAGGCAGGATATTCACAATCTTCATCGTCGCCTTCGGGATTGGGATAATTCCATCTGGGACTTGCTATAGAGGAAAATCTCCAAATTGAAGAGAAACCATATTGGTTGTAACCGTATGGTCATCATTGGTTAAAGCGATAGCACCGCCATTTATCAGCTCTTGGATTTTCTTCTTCAAGACATAGCAAGCACTGGTAGGATGATTAATGTATCTATAATAGATACAATATTTGGGATTGTCAGTCATATTCACCTCATTAGGCCTCTTTGGCTCCAGAATCTAGAGTTTGCCACTCTTCACCAGACATTGGAATATCCCTGGGATATCACTTTCATCAAAAGAGTATTCTTCTTTTGGCCTGGAAGATTTCTGATTATTCGGCATCGTTTTATTCTTGGAAAGATTGACCATGAGGGTATCTTTTCCTTTCACATTACGATTACCAGAATTATTACCAGGATTACTTTTCTTTCCTCTATCTTCTGAGGCAAAAATCATCCCATGTTCACGAGCCAACCTACCATTGGTCTCGGCAGAAACTTCTGCTATGATAAACGAAGCCCAATCTGTAAATTGGAAATCCGTGAAGACAATGATAGATGGTCGCAGATTCATCTTGCATGTATCAATTAGTGCTGAATCTGGCATACTAGGAGGCATCTTTAGAGTAGCCTGTCGGAAATGTTCGATGAACGTCTGAGTATCTTCTTTCTCCTTTTGTTTGATTTCTATTAAGGAGGAAATGTTCATGTCCATACCTCCTTCATAGAAATAGGAGAGAAACATTGCCTTAAATTCATCAAAAGACGAAATACAATTGTCGGGTAAACTACGATACCAGTCGTAAGCTGAACCCGTCAGACACCCAATGAACACTCGAGTAAGAAGAGCATCATTTTTCTGCAGATGCACAGTCATAATATCAAAATAATTGATATACTGACTAGGAGAAGCCTTTCCATCAAACAATACCATAGATTGTGGCTTGAATTTTGGTAGAAAGGGTACATCATTCCAATGAGGAGGATAAGGTTGCTTAATCCCTAACCTCTGGAGCTGATCCTTGTCCTTCAAAACCTCAAACTGTGCTTTGAACTCACGCACTGCTTGAATGGCTTCACTAGTCTGTGGAAGCACATTTGATTGAATGGTTGTTAGATGTACCATGATCCCCACCGGAGATGGTACATCTTCTGGCATAATAGGATCTGGAGATGTAGAATTTTGATTAACAGCAAGCTCTTGAATATTCAAAGGTATATCAGCCCCTTGACTATCTTGAGTTGGTGCTGCTACTGGTACTGGGGTTATTACTGTCGGCTGAGCAGTTTGCTGATTCAATATTATCTGATGCATGTTTTGTACCATGTTAAGCATGTCTTTCAGTGATTGCTCAACGGCAGTGAGATATTGTTCTGTATTAGCAGATGACGTCTCTGGTTCATCTCCAATAGCGTAGGATTCAACCTCTCTTGAAGATATAGAAGGATTAGTATCGAAGTATGAATCGACACTATCAGTTTCGGACTCAAAAGATTGAGTACCCCCAGCTTCTGAATCAGAAGTCTGTAATTGTCTTTGTCTTCTTGATCGAATGTTCTGATATACTCCCTCAAAGGAATCAAGAAGTCTGTTGAACTGTTGTTGACCTAGAGTTTGGGACATATTCCTTCTTGGGCGTCGTCCTCTGTTAGTATGAGATGCCATGTTGACTGACACATATGATGGCTCATGTTCTTGGTCATCAACTTGTTGTTGAGGCACATTAAAACTCAATCGATCAAAAACTGACCGTTTTGAAGCTGAACAACAACAGTTGATTACAACCTAGTGATATTTACAATGGTGTTTTTCTTGGGGGAATGTCACCGGAGATTGTCTGTTCTTACGCTTTTGCATTAGTAATTCACGTAAATCAGAAGAAGTAGAGGGAGTAGTCTTCTTTATTACATTTGGGGTAGAGAAACGTTTAGTCCCTTGTGTATAAAGAAGATTACTGGCTGCATTCGCAGAACCAAACTGTACATTTTTACGCGTTTGGAGTTGTGTGCATAAATCTTGAGATTTTTGAGCACGAAGGACTCCATTTTCATTGCGTGTAATTTGTAGGTTTGGTACTTTGCGTAGAGCAGTATAAGAAGGTTGTTGGTGTAGAACTGAAGCTTTACCAACAACATTTTTATATTGTACGTGTTTAGGTACATTCACATTATATGTGAAAATATCGTTGCGAATTTTATCTACACTGTCAAAGACAGGAGACTTACCTTTACGCGTAGGGCATAAAAATTGATTATCTACCACGTCACAGACGGGAGATTTTCCTTTACGCGAAGAGCGTAACTTATGTGTGTCTACCACGTCACAGACGGGAGACTTATCCTTACACTCAGAAGCACAAGCGTTAGAGTCTGCCTCATTACAAATGGGAGACTCGTTCTTATGTACTGAGCGTAAAATTTGGTTTTTACCCACTGGGCGTAAAACATCATTTTTACGCACCGGACGTAAAACTTGGTTCTTACGCAGTGGGCGTAAAACCTGATTATCTTCACCGTCATAGACGGGAGATAAATTGTCACACTTAGAGTGCAACGTTGAAGTAAGGACTGCCTCGTTACAAACGGGAGCCCCTACGACAGGAGTGGGAAGAATTCCCTTGCCATCAGCAGCAACAGAGAGATCAGAAGCTATTTTGGATTTAGGAATCCAAACTTTTCGTGCTTTGCGAGATTTTTGAACATTGGAGTAGCGAAAACCACCCCCAGTTCGGAGCATCCCTTCATAAGCAGTCTGGTCGAAGTGTACAACCAGAGTCTTCTTTGTCGATCCAATCGACACATCATCGTATTGAGCAATTGCCTCCTCGTCAGAGGAGAAGGTCGTCTCCAGCAGAGTCGCCATTTTGTTTCACTTAACAAAATGTCAGGAAAATTGGCTTTTGAAAATAAAACGAGAAAAAGTACAAGAAGTACAAATTTGATTCTGGGAAAGTATTGCTATGGAAGTCTGATTTGTAAATGATCACTTTGTTCCTTGGACCATATGATGATGATGAAGATCACTGCTTGAAGATGAACAGTTGGAAGAACTAAGTCACCAGAAAGGTATCGACGCACTTGGGCACTGATGGCGAGGCCGAATGCTTTCCTGCTTTGTTTCACTCTGTTCTGAAAGAAAGGTTGAAGAAGAATGCTCTGGAGAATCAAAGTCTCTGAGTTCTAATCTCTCTGTTTTCTCTCCTCCTGTCACTCTCTGTGTGTCCCCCTGTGTGTGAGAAAAATAAGTCTATTTATAGACTTGGGCTCTTGTACGTAAAAACTCAGCAAAAGTTCCGTCTTTACGCTAACAACTTCCACCCACGACCAAAGTCATCCTCTGCATACGTTGACACGTGTCCCATCATTTTAGTAAGAATAGGATGCACGTACACACGTTCTTCGAAATATGTGGCATGAAAGCCATGTTGGCAAACCACGTTCCAAGTTGGTCAGAAAGAATAGGGCGTAAAAACAGCCCCAATATACTCTGAGCGTAAAGCAGTAGACTAGGCGTAAAATAGCCCTGACATGGACTTCCCGCGTAAAGTGGTTATTAAATAACCTTGAGCGTAAAATAGCCCAAATAAACTTTACGCACACGTCGACCTTTGAGCGTAAAAACTCATATAGTCTCCATGCGTAAAAGAAGTCACCCTGTGAGCGTAAAGTAGCTCAGTCCACATACTAAACGACAACATTGGTCTCTGTGTAAAACAAATCCCTTCGAATTCTGTGGTATATGCCATCATTAATATCTTCATGTCAGACTTTGCATTAAATGCAAGACTTGACAACTTTTGTCTAGCGTAAAAGTGGTTAGCCTGTCTTAGGCGTAAAACCATTGGATTGGACCCGAGTGTAAAATGATTAGCCTGCTTTAGGCGTAAAGTGCTTAGCCTCTTCTTGGCGTAAAATAGATCATTTTGAGTGGAATGATCCATCTCTTTGACTCATTCTATGAAGCATTTTTTACGCTCCTACAACTACTACAAACCAGCAGTCAATCCTAGGTCACATAATCCTAGATATCTCAGTCTCAGACAAGAAGTAACGTACAAGAATATGATCATCATGCATATAAGACAGTAAAGCGTCCCAAACTATAATATATAGATGATCATAAAGCTAGTAATACAAAATAAAAAACTAGCAAAACTGAGTAATACATGATCAGCTATAGCTGCAGTCTAGAAATATACCATATGTCTAAGCCCGTAGGCTAAAAGTCAAGTCCAAAACACGAGCTAAACACGTGCTCAGTGGCTAAACGCCTCAAAAGAATATGTACATGAAAGAGTGGGTAAGAGAAAGAACACCCACTCAAGCTCCCTGGTGCTCCAGATGGTCACCATCGAGTGGAAGGTCCGGAAGATCCTCGGGTTCCTTGACTAAATCTGGTCAATAGAAAACCAGTGGGGTCAGAACCCCAATAGCAAGTACCACAAAGAAAGCCAAACTATGAACTAAAACTAGTATTCAATTCATAATATCTCTAAGATAGAATAGTAAATGAGACTAGAATAATAATATGGTACCACAGTGTATACAAAAGGAAACTGGAACATGGAAGGAATTAGGAAGTGGATATTTAGAATAAACGGGAAGCTAAGTACTGCAAATAAGATAAACTAGAGCAAGACTAGACTAGACAGGAATGGACTCCATCCATCAATCATGGCCAAGCAATGAGTACGGCTTAATACTTTAGCTAACTAGGATTGTCATAATCCTAGTTACTAAGATATGCAAGTTTGAGAAATCCGATTCCAGTTACCTGCCCTGCAGACTACCCGATTGATCCAAGTCAAAAGAAAATAAGTATAGCAGACACACTACAGTAAGATACATGTGTCCTAAAGAGGTGCTCCACTCGACGATGTTCTGGAAGAGTGCTCATCATGACAAATAGCTCCAAATCCCATGTATATATATGTATAAGACCGGAAACACGGGGTGCAGGTAACCAAAAAAATCTTACCTCCCAATGATCTAGATAATCAAACTAGTTGTATAATTAGTAACATTTTCATTTAGGATACTGGGTGTAGCATTCCACAGAATCCATCATATACATGAGACATGCGAACTAGACAAGACAAGCAAGATTGTGCACCACGGTAAGCCACAACAACACACGACAATATCAAGACAAGAGTGTGCTACGACGAGCCACTATCAAGGAGCTAGACATGTACTAGAATTATGAGTGCACCCTGACATGCCACTATCAAGCAAGCTAGGAAAAGACATATACAAGAGTGCACCACGATGGGTCACTATCATGTAAATATTGGCCATGGCATAGATTATAAGGTACAACAAATCTGGGAGGACATAGCAATACATAGTGAGTATCGAAGAACACATGAACATAAGCTAGTGTCAAGTGTATATAGGGTGTACAATCATTCTCTAACTATATAAGATCATCTAATCATGCTAAGAATTTATTATAGCTAAAGAAAATATCAAGTTATTAAGTTGGGTCGTCTCAAATTGGCCAAGTATAGAAAACCTACAAAGAAGATCAAAGACATTTCATGGGTGATTTGCTTATGAACTCTAATTAAAGTGAGACATGAAGATTCTTGAAGCCAGAACAAAGACCTACAACGTTCATGTTTTGAGTTTTTTTTTAAGATTTTGGCCATAAAATAGATAAAACGGGCAAAAACAGCCATCTGCGCGTGGCACACTGCGCGGGCAGGAAAAATTACCCATGGCTCACAGAAGAACTGTATACGACGCGCAGGAACACTACCCATGGTGCACACAGAAAAAATTGCCCACGGCGCAGAGCGCGCAAGCACGACACACAAGCGCACGGCAAGCAAATCGCACCGCGTGTGTGACAAGCGAAACGCACTGCACGTGCAGGCAAAATTGCCCACGATGTGCGGAGTGCGTAAGCACAGCGCACAGGCGCACGACACGGTTCATCGTTCCCGTAGCATCGAAGGTGTGGGGAACCCATAAACACGAAAAATAGCATAACTTTTTCATACGAAGTCGAAATCAAGCGGTTCAAAAGAAAAAATTGGGAAGAACGAAATTCCTCACAACATGAAACTATTAGATTTCGAAAATAACAAACTTATATGGATCAAAACCACGAAAATAAAAAAGTCTTAAAACTTAAATCTACAAACATGTAACCATCAAAATCAAAAACTTCAAGCTCTGAAGAGACATAGAATCATGCAAGGATGGAATAGAACAAATAAAATTGTCAGCAAAATATTGTTCAAGATTTGGCAAGATGTACTTACCTAATAAAGCTCCAAGCCTATACTTCAAATCCACCACTAAGAGGGGGTACGAAACTATACTCTAGGCCTCAAGGCCAAGTTTTTCTATGCTCTTGAGGATGAGGAATAAAAGTGAAGAGGGAAGGAAGAAAGAGTGAAAAGAGGAAGGAGAGAGAAAGTAGAAGGGTATATATAGAAGGGAGAATTAATCTTAACCGTTGGATGGTGATCCATGTCAAAATCAAAGTCAATCATGGCCATCCAAACAAAATCAAATATCAATTGGATAATAGAGTGCATCTATACTATTCACAAAAAATACTATTCATCGAAATATCTAAAATTGAAAATATCTAAAATGTGGAATATCTGTCCGCGCGATATGCCGTCGGTATACATCGACATACTGGCGGTTTGCCGATCAAGGAGAAAACCTAAAGTTTTGGGAAATTTTTAACGCGTTCCGAAAACCAAAAAAATACGAAATACACTAGCAAATATGTATCCGTATACAAATACCGATACTGTGAGACGAGTCTCACAACTTTTCCCTCCTTAGAAAAATTTTGTCTCAAAATTTCCTAAATACAATCAAAGCAAGCTAGAAATCCAAGAAAACTTGCTATCATGATCAAGATGGGAAACTCATAAATCATGAAATCCAACTAAAGTAATGTACAAGAAATGTAAAAGCAATTCAAACATACAAAAACAATAACATCGTATATTCCTACAATCACACTCAAACAAAAGATAGAATCATAGATATATGAATAAGTATACCTCACGAGTCAAACAGATACAGGTAACAAGCTCGGATATCATCCTTTCGCTCCCAAGTTGACTCGCCCCGTAAATGATGATCCTATGAAACATGAACTAATCGGATAGTCCGGTTCTTGAGAATCTTCTCCCTCCGGTTCAAAATAGATACAGGCCTCTCCTCATACGATAGGTCGGTACCAACAACCAGCTCGGAATGATCTAGAATATAGCTCGAATCCGAAACATACCGACGTAACTAAGATACGTGAAACACGTCATGTACCTCACGTAGCGATGGTGGAAGAGCAAGATGATAAGATACATCTCCTACTCGCTCGAGAATATCGAACGGTCCAATAAATCTAGGACTAAGCTTTCCCCGTACTCCAAACCTGATGACACCACGGATAAGAAAATCCGAAAAAAATACGTGATTGCCGACAGAGAACTCAAGATGATGTCGATGCTGATCTACCTAGTGACGCTGTCGATCCTGAGCTACTCTGAGATGCTTCCTGACTTGCCTGACTACTCCAACTGACTGAGCAATCAACTCTTAGCCAAGCATCTACCTCTCTCCAATGTCATCCCAAGCTAAGGGTGACCTACATCTCCTACCATACAAAGCGTCGAAAGGTGCCATCTGAATGATCGCCTGGAAGCTATTATTATAAGAGAACTCCACCAAATGCAAGTAATCCTCCCAAGAACCACTGAAGTCAAGAGTGCACGATCGAAGCATATCCTCTAAAGTCTGAATCGTACACTCTGATTGACCATCTCTCTGAGGATGGTATGCTGAACTGAAGCTCAAACGGGTACCCATACTTTGCTGAAGACTCCGCCAAAAATGAGAAGTGAATATGGAATCCCGATCTGAGACTATGTTAACTGGCACCCCATGCAATGTGATAATCTGCCTCATATATAGGTCGGCCAACTGCTATGTAGACTGACCAACTCTGAAAGGTAGGAAATGGGCAACCTTCGTGAGTCGATCCACTAGAACCCAAATGACATCTCTACCAGTCGAGGTTCTAGGAAGACCAGTCACAAAGTCTATAGTAATATGATCCCACTTCCTCTTCGGAATCAGCAAAGGCTGAAGAAGTTCGATCGGTCTCTGGTGCTCAGCCTTGACCTTCTGGCAAACTAAGCATCGAGAGACAAACCGACCTATCTCCCTCTTCATACCATTCCACCAGAAATGCTGACGAATATCACGGTACATCTTTGTCCCTCCTGGATGAACAGAGTACTGAGAACTGTAGGTCTCTGACATAGTCTTATGTCGAATATCTCCACTCGGTACACAAAGACGACTCCCAAATCGGAATGTCCCATCCTCATGGATATGCAACTCTGCCCAGCATCCTTCCACACACTTTGTTCTGAGCCTCTAAAGTCTGACATCACTTGACTGTGCTGCTTTGATCCTCACCACAATGGTAGACTGCATCTACAAGCCCGTCATCATAGCTGCCTCACCAGGTAGCACTACCTCAATGCCCATCTCCTGAAGATCCTCCTGAAGGTGATGCTACTCTGTCAAGAAATAGACTCCAGGTCTCCTCTTTAAAGCATCTGCAACAACGTTTGCCTTCCCAAGATGATACAGAAGATCAATATCATAATCATTCAGTAACTCTAGCCATCTCCTCTACCGCATGTTCAGATCCCTCTAGGTGAACACATACCTCAAGCTCTTATAGTCAGTGAAAATCTCCACTCGATCATCATACAGATAATGCCTCTAGAGCTTGAGGGCAAACACAACCGCGGTCAACTCAAGATCGTGCGTCGGATAGATCTTCTCATGGTCCCGAAGCTGACGAGACGCATAAGCTATAACTCGACCGTGCTACATAAGGACACAACCAAGTCCCCGACCTGACACATCATAATACACCGTGAACCCACCTGGTCCGACGGGTAATGTCAGAATAGGAGCTGAAATTAAACCCTGCTTGAGTTTCTCAAAAGAAACCTGACAAGCATCTGACCACTCAAAGCACACATCCTTATACATCAGCCTTGTCAATGGTACAGAGATCCTAGCAATGTCTGCCATAAATCATCTGTAGTAGTCTACTAATCCGAGAAAGCTGTGCACATTTGAAGTTGTACGAGGTATTGGCCAACCCCTCGATAGCCTAAACCTTCTTGGGGTCCACCTTAACACCACCTTCGACAATAATATGACCTAAGAAGGAGACTCAATCGAGCCAAAAATTATACTTGCTGAACTTCGCGTAAAGCTGATGGTCTCGAAGAATCTGAAGAACCACGTGAAGATGCTGCTCGTGCTTTGCCTCAGTCTGACTGTAAACCAAAATATCATCGATAAATACTATCACAAAATGGTCTAAGTATGACATAAAGATACGATTCGTGAGATCCATGAAGATCGCTGGCGCATTGGTCGCTCCGAAAGGTATAACAAGGAACTCCCAATGGCCATATCGAGATCTAAATACCGTCTTGGGTATATCCTGCTCTCTGACTCTAATCTGATAGTAAACAGACCGCAAATCAATCTTTGAAAACATAGCCGCTCCACTAAGCTGGTCAAACAAGTCATCTATCCTGGATAAGGGATACTTGTTCTTCACGGTCACCGCGTTAAGCAGACAATAGTCAATGACCATACGCGATGAACCATCCTTCTTCTTCACAAGAAGGACTGGAGCTCCCCAAGGCGATCCACCAGAACGAATGAATACCTTGGTCTTAAGCTCCTCAATAGACTGATACAGTACTATTTGCCATAAAAATCAATAACAGGTATTAAGAACACTGGAATTGATTGCAAACTCGCTTGTACAAAGAAGATCCTAGAAAGAAAGCCTAGGAAATAATCTAAGTACAATTGTTTAGATTTGATTCTGGGGGGTGACGGTAGAGGCTTGGGAAAGTGCTATAAACTCTGCCTTACTCTATGGACTATCTAATGCAATCTCTAGCTCGTGAAGATATTGCTTTTCTCTTGAAGGTTGCTAGCCTTTGCAGGGGAGTAGCACCCTGCTATTTATAATAGGATAGATTTTGAGCCGCATGGTCGGCTTGCGGCCACGTGGCTGATTGGCACGCAAAGACTCGCTCTCAGGCTGCCATCTATCGGTTTGTTGGGATTTTGTTGCAGCAAATTTGGGTGGTTAAGGAATCAGTCAGATTGCCACGTGTCCCATTGCGTATGGTGTTCTCAGTCTTTGATCTTGCGGGGTTGCATGAGACTCATGCGCTCAGATCACAGTTACATGAAATTTGGAAACTCTGGGGCTGCATAAGCTGGGCCGCATGAAGTTCATACGGCTTGGATGACCCTCTTTTGGCCGCATGAAGGCGTTTGAACCCTACTTTTGGACGACTTCTCTACATCTTATCTTTCTTGTCAAAGTGTCAGAACTGTCATATTTTTGCCAGTACTTGTCAGCTTTATCAGTCGAACTGCTCCTCCTTGGTCGCATATTTTCCTTCTACAGCTGTTTGTCGATGGGCCGTATACGTCTTTGGACAGTTATGCGGCTGTCTTCATGCGGGCCTATTTGGCCCGACGTATCTATGCTGCAATTTGTAATCCTATGAACTCCATATTTTTTATGTTTCTACAAAACCCCTTTTAAAGTTTCTGAATTACAAATTTGGAATACTTTGAATAAGAAGCATGAAAAATATACCAAGCCATGGGGAGTCTTCAAGTTGCAGGAAGTGATTTTGGAACTTGAGTTACAGAGAAATACTGAGCCGACGGGGGATCCTGAGTAGCAGAACAAATCTTGAGTCGCAGGGATGCCTTGCGCCGCAGAAAGTCTGCCAGCTGTTACTACTGCATTTAATTCGTCTGACTTGGTTGTGGATCTATTTTCGAGATGAAGTCGACGGTTACTGGGGATAAAATTTCCAAATGTTATGACGCTCGACGGTTACTAGGGATAAAGTCCCCAAACATCGCCCTTATCTTAAATGATCTCGAGAATCGAAGAGTCTCTCTTCAGCACCAGCAGCAGTTCCAGCCGCCGATGCCATCTGGATTAGTGGATGCTGTACAGATGTTTTCATACTTCCAGCATTTCCTAGAGACGCAGCAGCACCAGCAGCAGCGTCAGACAGCAAAGTTTACCAGGGGCATAGATGAGGCCCATCAGCTGGCTAGAGCGACGGTGGAGAGGTTGGTTGTCCAGCCACAGGGAGGATTGGGACAGCCGTGGCAGCAGAGGATTTCGGGCATTCAGGACTTCAAGAAGATGAACCCCTGGGACTTCTTGGGGACAGAGGGGATTCTTTATGCTGATGACTGGATTGAGCACATTGAGGAGATCTTCCGACTAGCGGAGATACCAGCCGGACTCCAGATAGAGGCAGCAGCCAGCCAGATGCAGGATCTTGCCCATACCTGGTATCAGACGGACCCGAGAGTAGGCACTCCAGGGCAGACATGGAGAGCTTTCAAGGAGCTCTTCAAGGGGAAGTTTTTCCCGGATCAGGCAGTCGGTGCTTTGGAGACCCAGTTCGAGAACCTGGTTCAGGGGAACCAGACTGTAGAGGAGTATTTCGGTGAGTTTTGCCGATTGAGCAGATTCGTGGAGGGCCTTAGCGAGACAGCGAAGGCGAGGATGTTCAGGAAGGGCTTGGTCAAGGAGGTCAAGTCCTTGACCAAGAGTGACAGGAATGCCACTTTTGAGGAGATCCTATCAGGAGCGATGGCGGCTGAGGATGATCTTGAGCTGAAGCTCAAGAGGGGCCGCGACACCCAGGGAGCTGGCAGCAGTGGAGGACAGGCCAAGAGGCCTCATTTTCAGCACCAGCAGCAGAGGCCATTCCAGCAGCAGAGGCCGTTCCAGCAGGTGCAGCAGCCGAGGCACCAGCAGCAGGCACCCAGGCAGCAGGTCGTCAGTTGCACTTTCTACAAGAAGCAGGGTCATGGATGGAATGACTGCAGAAAGAGGCTTGGCAGGTGTCTACTATGTGGTTTTGGAGACCACCAGCTGAGGGAGTGTCCCATGTCTTCGGGACGACCAGTTCAGGGAGGCGGAGCCAAGGCTCCGGCAGGGCAGCAGAAGGGACCTTTGCCGACTCAGCAGCAGAGGTTCACCCAGCACCAGCATCAGGCCAGGGGTGGACAGCAGGGGCGAGCCTATGTCATGGCAGCAGAGGATGCCGAGGTTACTGGAGAGCTGATAGCAGGTTCTATTCTTCTCGACTCTATTCCAGCTTATGCATTGTTCGATTCTGGGGCTTTCCATAGCTTTGTATCAGTATTTTTTGCGATTCGACATCATGTTATATCTGAATCGTTGCCTAGGACTTGCAAGATTACGACCGGGGGTGGCATTATCCTCGTTCATGATATTTACAAGGGACGAAGAGTAGTTTTGGGAGGCCGAGAGTTGGATGTGTGCTTGCTCGTAATGCCACTACCGAACTACGATATTGTACTCGGTATGGATTGGTTGAGCATGCACCATGCCAGCATAGATTGCCGCGGGGGTAGAGTTCTGTTCAGAGCGCCAGGAGAGCCAGAGTTTGTATATTCCCGACGACAGGCAGAGCAGACTTGCGGAGTTTTCTGTGGAGCTTCAGTCGAGGAGCAGCCAGCTCCACATCCATTGATTGCTGAGTTCATGGACGTATTTCCAGAGGAATTGCCTGGGCTTCCACCAGACAGAGACGTTGAGTTCTCGATAGACTTGGTTCCAGGTGCGGAACCCATTTCTCAGCATGTCTATCGGGTGAACAACAGCGAGCTGGTGGAATTGAAGAAACAGGTGGATGAGTTGCAGGACAAAGGCTTCATCCGCTCTAGTTC
The DNA here is from genome assembly GCA_029216955.1 of Iris pallida. Lineage (NCBI taxonomy): Eukaryota > Viridiplantae > Streptophyta > Magnoliopsida > Asparagales > Iridaceae > Iris > Iris pallida. The sequence continues at coordinate 24,234 of JANAVB010042917.1, forward strand.
TTCACCTTGGGGTGTACCGGTACTCTTTGTACCGAAGAAGGATGGGTCGGTACGTATGTGTATCGACTACAGGGCACTCAACAGTCTGACGATCAAGAACAGATATCCACTGTCGCGGATCGACGATCTCTTCGATCAGTTGAGCGGAGCTCGGGTATTCTCGAAGATTGATCTGAGGTCAGGCTACCATCAGGTAAAGGTGAAGAGGGAGGACATCCCTTAGACGGCGTTCAGGACGCGGTCTTCTGTCTGAGACCGGGAAGTAAGCGCCTTTTATGGGAGCAAGTCGGTTCGGGGTATGGACCGTTGTCACCTGTGTGTGCATACTAACGTCCAGGCGGTCCCGTGCGACATATGTTAGATTAGGCTTGTCATACTCAGAATAGTCTAACGGCAGCCTCTTATTGATAAAATAAGGGATTTTGTCCACCGGGATTACATCATTAGGAGAGGGGCTATCCGCCTGTATAACCATATACTTGGCAAGTTCTCCGTCTTTCTTGGCTACCCCCTGCGAGCTCAGAATCTGGGCCGCTAACTTGGGTAACTTGACCACCAAAGGTTCTGCTTGAGGCATTGACCTGCTTGGGAGTGTTAGATCAATACTTGGCTGTTGGCTCGTCTTGGAAAGACGGATGACCATCGGCATGGCAAGGGATTTTGTGTCTTCTGGTCGCCTTGGAGCAGATTTTGGCAATCGGATTACCATCGGTGTTACTGAGGGCTTCATATCTTCCAGTTGCCTTTGATTAGACCTTGGCAGCCGGATCACCATTAGTCCTAAAGCAGGTTTTGGCTCTTGGCTGGATCTCGGGAGACGGATGATCATTGGTTTCGATTGTGCAGGCGTGACAGGAGAGCCGAGCACCTCTTTATGTAAGGTTGCGGCAAGGGGTACGGCCCTGCCCGGTTTGCGTGGTTGGAGACGGATTCTTAAGGGTTCCGCTGGCCCTGTAATGGACTTCGGCTCATCCGTTATGTGTTTCCTGGATTCGTCATATAGAGAAGCCTCTAACGAGTAATAAGATTCAACCCCTTTGAAGGGATCAATGTCGGCGAATTCGGTCTTCACAGAACCGTGTTTACTAACATATTTGAAACACTGGTGAAGGGTGGATGGCACGATCATATAGTAATGTATCCACGGACGTCCCAGAAGGATATTGTAGGAGGTATCTGCATCTATGACGTAGCAGGTAACTTCCGTCCTCAGGTCACCAATCTGGCACTTCAACCGGATCTTTCCTAGGGGATAGCTTCTCTCTGAGTTAAACCCGCTAATGGCAGTGTTGGTTGCTGCTATCCGGTGCATAAAGATGCCAAGAAGTTGAAGCAGGCTTTTCGAGATGATGCTTATTGACGATCCTGGGTCGATATGCATCCGATACACCTTGATGTCGCCTATGTATCCAGTGTAGTACAAGGGGCGATCATGCAAGTTGGTCTTAATCAACATATCCTGCAGAGTAAATACGATGTTGGGCATTGCATCTGTGCTACCGCCGTCCTGTAGATCTGCTGGCGGATCTTCCCCTGGAGGTTTGACCTGGGCTAAGTAGGCATCAGCATTCTGGAGAGCTTCGCTTAATATGACACGAAGATCCTTGGACAGCCTTAGGAGCTCGCATAGCGACAACTTTGCTGGCGTATTAGCCAATTGTGCTAATATGTCGAAGTTGTAAGGTCTCTCCAGTCCTTGAGGTATATCATTGCGGAGTGGCCTATCGAAACGGATTTCCTTTGTCTTGGACTTGTCCGCCAGTGGAGGCTGAGATGGCCTTGGAACATCAGAGGGAGGCAACGTTGCTGGCTGAGGATCTTCAGCTGGACTATCCCGTGTAGGCTGGACTTGTATTCCAGACCGGGTAACAACATCTGCAGCTTCTTCAGCTTCGGCTGAAATTGTGTGGCAGGCTCTAGACTTTCTGCCCTTCTTCTTGTTGGAAGGAGATGACACCCCCAGGGTAACTTCGGGCACCAAGTCTGGATGCACCCATATGATCTCTCCTCGTGATGTGGTGAGGGGTACCAATCCAGATGTCTGGCTCCGGGCGGGTAGAAGATTAGTAACCTCCATCGTTGCCCAGAGGACAGGTATTATCCCGTCTGGAGTGCTCATTGGAGGGAAGTCGCCGAACTGAATAGATACCATATTGGCTGCCACGATAACCTCTTCAAAGTCTATCGACAGAGCTTTGGAGTCGATAAGACTCTGAATGTACCGCTTCAATTGGAAGCAATCCTGGGTGGCGTAATGGACATAGCGGTGGAAGTGACAGTACTTCGGGTCCTCCATTTCTGCTGCTCGGGGCTCGCACTTTGGTGGCGGGAGCTGGATTCTACCTCCTGTAAGAGCATATCGAAGATAGGTTTGACATGACTATCTTCGAATGAGTAGTTGATCTTGGGTCACTGACCTTTCGCCTATTTTTGTTCAGGCTTCTGAGTCGTATCAGTGACAAAGGCCTGCTTGCCCTTGTTGTCCCGGTTGGTGATGGTGCCAATGTTGTTGTTACTGGAGGTGAGACCAGGACGCCTGCCTTTATCTTCTCTATCTGGGATGTGTAACCCCAGCTGGCGAGCCTTCTTCAATTTTGTCTCTGCGTTGGTAGCACTTATGATGAAAGTTGTCCAGTCTCTGAACTGATCGTCTCCCATCCAGAGTCTAATTGTAGGGAGCAGCTTCTTCTGGAAGATTTCAATTAGGGAGCTCTCGGGATTGCCCTGAGGCAATCTTATCGCGGTTTGGCAGAACCGCTCGATAAGTTCCTCGTCAGCTCCCTCTCTTCCTGAACGACGTCCATGAGAGATGACATTGTCACGTCATGCCCCACTTCGTAGAACCTCTTTAGGAACATGTGCTTGAAGCCGTCGAAAGAATGGATACAGTTGTCGAGGCGATTGCGGTACCAGTCGAACACAATCCCCTCCAACGCTTCGATGAATAGTCGCGTGAGGATGGCGTCACTATGCGGCAAGTGGTTGGTGGTGACTTCAAAGTAAGTCATGTACCGACTGGAAGAGGTCTTCCCATCATAAGAATCGATATGGAACGGCTTGTACCACGGTAGAAAAGGTACATCCCTCCATGCGACTGGATATGGCTGCCGTATTCTGAGATCCCGAGAGGAGTCTCGGGCATAGAACATCGCCCGAAGCTCCTTGACTTCCCTTCTAGCCTCCTTGGCTTCGTCTGCAGCTGAAGGAACGGATGGTGCTACGGGATCATCACCCAAAGGAGGGGCGGTCGTGTTGGAGTCCGCGTTGACTGCGGGTCCTAAGCTTGTTTGTCCCGGCATCCTCGCTGGTTGAGCTGGCAAGGCGGCTTTGATCTCATCCACCGACTTGACTAAGGATAGGAGCATAGCTTCGAGCACTTCTTGCCATTGCCGGTCGAAAAGCGCTTCATGATCGTCGTCAGTCATAAAGACTGTCCTCACGTGGGTAGAGGTGGAAAGGATTATGGCAAAGGTACTCTCGGTGCCGTACCCTTGTATAGAGAAATCATCAGGAAATGTCGAAATATCGTCTTCGTCAGACTCAGAAGGGGTGCTACCCCCTGTACAGGAAGCCGCACAGGGGGTAGTCACATACATTGAGGGGGTACTACCCCCAGCTTTATCTACTCTCAAGGTGGCTGAAGGTGCACCCCCAAGTGCCGGAAGCTTCTTTTTGGATCGAGTGCCTAAATAGACACCCCCTGTGGTTGATGGAAACCCCGCAGATGAGGGTCTCCTTATAATACTGGATGAGATGGCCGGGCTGGAAGAGCCTGTCTTCTTTCCTTCCTTGCCAGGGCGAACCTTTTGAGTTGAATTACAGGAGACGAGAGGAAACTCTTCGTCTCCTGGAATTTGTACCTGTCGGACAAGTGCTGGTTGCTGCAGTCGCTGGAAAACTGACTGCCGATCTTCAGGTGCTGCTGATTTGCTGCAGCAGCAGTTGATGATGACTTGGGTGCAACGACGCCCCGAGAGGGACTCATTGCATGCTGATGCTACCGTCTTGCGCTTGTGAGTAATCACGTCATGTAAGTCGGTAGGAAGCTGCTCTGCCTTTGCACCAAACTTGTGAAATCGGGGACCCCGAGTGCACGAGTGCTTAGGCATCAAGTTTGCTCCCTGATCTGTGGCTAGTAAAAGTACTTGCTCAGGATCTTTAGAGGGAGACTTTGAAGACCCACCCTGTCCGTTGGCCATGGGGGACTGGACGCGAGTGGTTCTGTATAATTTTCTGTCAGGAGCCCGTGTGACAGTCAACAGAGCCCACTGACAATCAGCAACCTGGACAGTTGTCTGGGCTGGTTGAGCCCGCACTATCCCAGACCTTTTTGACTTAGCGTCTGAAGGCGCATAGTAAAAAGAGTCCAGACTGGTACATCCCGCTTCTTCAATGGGCCAGTATGGCGTCGGGCCCGCATGAGAGGCGGTCGAACACAGAGCTTCTGATAGGGCTGTATGAGATGTCCTGTTTGAAGCCAGGATTGGTCGTCGCATGGACCATATTCTTGCGGCTGGAGCTGGCTGCCGCATGGATCATCTTCCTGCGACGAGAGTTGGATGCCGTATGAATTGTCTGCCTGCGGCCGAAGTTGGCTGTTGCGTGGGCAGACTGCCCATCTCGTCTCTGCAGCCTCTTCTTTATTCGTATGGAGTTTCCTTGTGCCTCCAAAAACTCAGTATCGTAGTGTTCTCCTCTGCTGGATTTGGGGACGGTGGGGTCCTCTACAGTCGAAAACTGAGCCACAGGAGAGTTCTGATCACCGTCTTGGGCTGTAGAAGGAGCTTCTCAGAGAACTTGGCCAGGGGCAACAGTTTTGCGCACCGACGCCTTGCGAGTCCTCTTCGGGTTGGCTTGCTTCTGAGACGGGCTGGCGCTCCCTTCAGAGAGCAATTCTTCGAAAGTTTGTTGGTTGAAGCGGACCACAAGCATCTACTGTGTAGAGCCGAGCTTGGACGCGTCAGATTGCATCACTAACTTCTCATCGGAAGAGAAGGAAGTCCCCAGCAGAGTCGCTATCGTGTTTGCCATAAAAATCAACAACAGGTATTACAGAACACTGAAATTGATTGCAAACTTGCTTGTACAAAGAAGAGCCTAGAAAGAAAGCCTTGGAAATAATCTAAGTACAATTGTTTAGTTTTGATTCTGGAGGGTGACGGTGGAGGCTCGAGAAAGTGCTATAAACTCTGCATTACTCCGTGGAATATCTGATGCAGTCTCTAGCTCGTGAAGATATTGCTTTTCTCTTGAAGGTTGCCAGCCTTTGCAGGGGAGTAGCACCCTGCTATTTATAATAGGATGGATTTTGAGCCGCATGGTCAGTTTACGGCCACGTGGCTGATTGGCACGCAAAGACTCGCTTTCAGGCTGCCATCTGTCAGTTTGTTGGGATTTTGTTACAGCAAATCTGGGTGGTTAAGGAATCGGTCAGATTGCCACGTGTCCCGTTGCGTATGGTGTTCTCAGTCTTTGATCTTGTGGGGTTGCATGAGACTCATGCGGCTCGGATCACAGTTACATGAAGTTTGGAAACTCTGGGGACGCATAAGCTGGGCCGCATAAAGTTTATGCGGCTTGGATGATGCTCTTTTGGCCGCATGGAGGCATACGAACCCTGCTTTTGGGCGACGTCTCTACGTCTTATCTTTCTTGTCAAAGTGTCAGAACTGTCATGTTTTTGCCAGTACTTGTTAGCTTTATCAGTCGAACTGCTCCTCCTTGGTCGCATATTTTCCTTCTTCAGCTGTTCGTCGATGGGCCGCATACATCTTTGGACAGTTATGCGGCTGTCTTCATGCGAGCCTGTTTGGCCCGACGTATCTATGCGGCAATTTGTAATCCTTATGAACTCCATATTTTTTATGTTTCTACAAGCACCAACAACTCTGAAGGAGATATTGTCAACCCCTTGACCAATTTTTTCCTTTTATTTGTTAAAGTTATACCATTCTTTATTGTCTTATATATATTTTATATTTAGTTTTACTTAAAATACCAATAGAGGGTCCAAATGGGTAATAAAGGATTCAACAGGGACCTGGGTGAAAATGTCTTTAATTCAAATTTCCTTTTTCGATTTGAACTCAGGATAACTCTCATCAAACAATTTGAAACTGCTGTAGCCAATCCCCCTCTATCCAGCTCTGTTCGAATACTAACCCTTCTCAAATCCTGAGAAGATAAACCCAAAACCAAATTCTAAATCCAATCTCTCTATCTCTTCCAATGAGAGCAAGCTCTATATATAGATTTCTCCTCTCCATCTATGAACCCTAGAATCCCCTTCTTCTTCCTCCCATTGAAGTGTGCGGCCAGAGTTGCCAACAAGCCAGACGAACACTGCTAAGCCCTGTCAGGTAATCCTGTCTTTAAAATTCAACCATTGCCATTATACCAAAGTACTGTTTGATTGAATGGCCAATAGAGTTTTGGTGTCAAAGCAAGTAAATCATCACATGAGTATCAATCCTAGGGATGTAATTATGTCAGCAGTATACATAGGAGTTGTATCTCTGTAAGTAGCCAAAGGAATTCCTTGGCCCATTGCACAGCCCTGTAACAGATGGGGCTGCCATTCGATCAATAGGTTACAACCTAGATCTCAGTAAACAATTAAACTTTAGCTGGGAAAGAAAAATGGTCATTGTAGGCTTCGTAGATAAGAAGGGAGTACATCTTAGAGTACATGAACTAAGTGATTAGATGCCTGTGAACTAGATCCTTACTCTTGGGGTTTCCCAGTAAAATGTAAGGACCCTTAGTTCTTTTTGACTTCTTGTGTGGTCTGCCTTGTACCAGTTCCATTTTTGATTGCTCTGCATCTCCCAACAACTTTATCAGATCAACTGCTATAGGGAAGCCTAGGAGCAGTACTCCTAATAGGCCCTTTGGTCTGATAGACCCTTGAATAACAGAGTATGGGGGTAGGAACCACTGCTACTGTTCCTTGTTCTCCTTCTTTGTTTCTTTAAAGATAGGTAGTTGTGAATTCATGATGTTACATCCACAATTTTCTGAAGTAAAGAGGGCCCAGCACTATGGAGAAAAATATCGAATGTAGAGTAGGTGGTAGGGGTATCACTCAAGTGGTATCCATAGACAGCAGATAGGTACTGGCTTAGTATTTGTATAGATTCCTGGTAGTAGGACTAGGTTAGAAGTCTGCAAGTCCTCGAGTACTGAGTGGTGGGTCATGTGAGGGCTATAAAATTGCAAACTTGGGACAAGGGAATACCTGTGATGCTTGTGAAGGGTGTCTAGAGACCCCAAATTGTACAAAGAGATTAGGAGAGAGAAGTATCCCAGGAAATGAGGTATTCTCATAGGCCAGGTAACAGAACATGTAATAGGGTGGTACCATAGATTACCCAACCACAACATGTGGGTTCCTTGTAGGTGCCATGACCTGCATACCTTTATCTATGTGTGCAACCTAGGTAGCAGGCAAGTATAGAGGGACAAGGACATCACTGATACAACATATTTGTGCAAGTCTTAGCACTAGTTTACTCATTGACACTTGTTGCATATTAGGTGACCATGTAAGTCGAGGTAGGGATTTTGGATGTTAGATTTGGACTAGAGGGTATCAATGAATGCCAATTTGGGTTGGAGTATCAGATTATCCATCTTATAGCTACTGACACCTTGATATCATAGTTGCCAAACCCATAGCAGTAATACCAGTACATGTAGGGAAATAAGAGAGTTTGTGCGCGTGTGTGTAGCAGTTTTGGGTGTATCAGAGGGTGTAGATCTAGGAAGCATAATCCCCCCAAATATTGGTGATATTTTCCTTGCTGTATCAGGTCGGACACTTGGACATGATACCAACACCCTAACACTCTGTTCGTATACTATTGGGGGACCGATAAGATATGGCTGACAGGTATTGTAAAACAGTCAGGATCCATATAGCCTCCAGACTGAATCGACTGATATAGATATATATTGTCCTTGCTAGTATGGGTTGGATTTGGGGTTAAAATTGATTACCAGAAAACGCTGGTACAAATATATGTTCCACCATTGTTTTCTGTGACTTGGATTATGTATTTGTGGAGGGATAAGTGGAAGCCCCATATATGTTCTGCTATCGAGAGGCAAATAGGACAGTCAAATTAGAGAAGGGTTTGTGCTTGTGTGCAACAGAAGTCGAGTTGCTTTGAGTTGAACAGATACGTATAGTATCCTAATATTTCTGATAACTTTAAGAACACCTGGGAATGGTTATCTAGACTTATTGGCTGTATTTGAGTACCAAATAGACTATTGTATCAGTAAATAAATCGTACCATAGGCTATGAGTAAGTTACCAATATTAACTGAGTGTCATTAATCATATATAGGGGTGGTCTCATACTTATAGATAATACCCTTCAAAACTACATCAGTGGCAGTAGGGTGAGTATATTATTTCTAGAATGTCAATATACCAAACTAAGCCACATCAGAAACTAACATATAGACAATAAGGAAATAAAGTGGCAGTCTAAGGACAGGTTGGCTCTAGACATGAAGAGAAGTGGTGTCTCTATGGTTCAGTTTTGAGAGTTAGGCAAATATGAACATATATGCATAAACCAAGAAGGAATGGTTCAGCCTACAGTGAGGATTATTTGGTGTCTTGATATATGGGTAACAGAACAGAGGTGTACGTTGGTGCAATTAGAGATTGTAAGTAGGAAATTGAGTACAAGGATCGTGGCTCACGAGCACCTAAATGAACCAGTTCTTATCTGATACATGTGAGTATCAAAATTAGGGGGATGTATCGATAGAAGGTATCAGGAGTGTGGAGAGTGTGTGGGCTATTTCCTACTCTCCCAAGGAACCTATTAACAAGTGTATACCTATCTAAATGCATCCTACAGGGAAGAGTTACCACGTAGACACTACGAATAAAGAACTCATAAAAAGCCTTAAATCCTAACATATGAAAACCCCTAACTCTGTAAGATGAGAAGAGTAGACCACAAGGTAGAAAAAGGGCTACATGTTACATTGGGGATGTACATTGGATATCAAGGTTAGGGGAGTCCATATGGCTAGGACACTTAAAGTATCTCTGCATACGGGGATATTAGTAAGGGTTTTATTGGCCTACAAATACCAAGAACAACAGTAGTAGTAGAGTCAGAAGTTAAGGTATAGTTGTTAGTAAGTGTCAATCAATGCACGTGTATAGGCTTGTATAAGGTGAACAACCAGGACTCAGGAGATCAACCAGGGTAGTTTAAAGACACTACACAAAGACAATGATAATAGCTATGAGTGTATCTCACCAGAATAGAAGTCACCATGATACTTAGATAGGAGTGTTAATGGTTTATAATTTAGCATTTGACATTCAATTTCCCAAAACAGGTTACTTGGACCGAGATAAGGACTTGACCCGTGCTAACAGCTCAAGACCACAGGCAAGTATACCTTGCCTCCCTCTACAATTTTATTTACATGCATTTCATTTCATTATTCAGTCTTTGATTGTTTATGGACATGTGCTCTTCGTATTATATTCTGTTGAATTGTTTTCATTGACATATAGCCGTGTTCATGTTTGGCCTTGTAGTCACATTTGGAGTTGTTCTTACCAGTACGTTGCTTGAGTCGTGTCGAAGAACGAGGGCGTGTAGTTGAACTGCTAAATCCTTGACTATCGTTTTACACAACCAGAGAGTCCACACTCGGGCGTGTAGTTGGCCTTGTAGTCACATTCGGAGTTGTTCTTACCAGCAGGAGCATTCGTCAGTCCAAACGACATGACCAAGAATTCAAACTACCCATACTTGGTGTTGAATACCGTCTTGGGAATGTCCTTTTTCCTGACCTTGATCTAATGGTGATCAAATCTTAAGTCAATCTTCGAAAACACCTTAACTCCACTCAAATTGATCAAACAGATCATCAATCTTGAAAAAGTACTTGTTCTTTAGTGCCCGATAGTCGACGCACATCCGTATTGTTCCATCCTTCTTGGGCACAAACAAGATAGGTGTTCCCTAGGGTGAAGTTCCATCTTAGATAAATTCTAGAGCCTTCATTGATCTGGTCCTTCATCTTCTTGGCCTCCTTCGGGTTGACTCTATAGCGTCCCTTAGAGATGGAAGAGCCGGGGACTAGGTCAATGATGAATTCTATGCCTCGAACTGTGGTAATCCGGAAAGACTATCAGGGAAGACATCTACCATAAAGGTGTAACTAAAAATTTTATTCATGTGGAGAATTACAGCAAAAACTCTCATGATTGATCTAAGGACATCCTGTTACAACTTCTTACAACAATAGATAATGCTATTCAGCAGTCCTAAGTATTAATCTTCATGGCTCTGGCTCTTGCATGAGCAGTCTCCAACTTCTTCATCTTCTATGATCCTCAAGTCTACATCATGCCTTCCTGTAGTGGGTGTAGGAGGCAAGATCTACTGGATGGGAAGAAAGTCCCTAGGTTGTGGCATAACAGGTGTAACTGGGATAGGTGCTCTGGTACGATGGAAAGATAAGGGGCAATCCTTTACCCGATATTTAGCAGATCCACATACCAAACATTTCTCCAATCTCTTGCGACAAATATTGGCTTGGTGACCAGGCCTTTTACAGTAGTCGCAAACCAATAGCTTCTTATGATATGACTGCCGGATAGTATGGCTCCAACATCTTCTATATTCAGGGGCATTCCTCCTAGGACGAGGTTTCGCTCCAACTCGGTTTAAGATAGCTAAAGCTACATCATTGTCGCTCTTCATGACTTCTATCGTGATATCCATCTGTTCCTGCTGGGCTTCAGCTTGAGCCTTCTGGGACTCCATGATTTCTTGAAATAGGGCAACCATTTGGGAGGTGTTCGCTGGTACTAGTGGAGCAACAGGAATGGGTACCTCTCCAAGGAAATGCAACTCAGTTTGAGAAGAGGTAGGAATTGCCAGTGTAGTGAAAACTTCGCTGGATGCATTATGGGGACGGTCAATCAACTACGAGGGAATAAACCCTGGACTTGGTTGAGGAGGTGGGGTGTGATCTGGAGATGACACCTCATTGCCAGCAGGATTGGTCTTGTCAGTGGCCATTATCTGGAAGGTTTAGGATGCACACATAAGCAAGGTAGCTTACCAGTCTATAATCAAACAAAAATATTTAATATATATATATATATATATCGGTCCTATGTTGTGGCAATTTGATGTTCTAGTGTTCTAATTGTTTCTAAGTTGGTTCTCCTAAGTTGTTGATTAGACCTGCATGGGCCACCACTAAAAACATGTCACGACCCGATCCCAATTACTTGGAACAAATCGGATCATGCCCAGCCTGCACCGTTGATGAGACGGCGGCAGTAAGCTGTTTCCACTTGCAGGTAATTCAACAACACAGTATAATTTGCCACAACTTAAATATTTCAAATAGTTAAAAACTTTTTACAATAAAATGAAAGATACATCTGACATACACTGTTTTCCACAAACATCATGAATCACAAAAAGAAGAAAATTTAGGCAACCAGCTCATCAGTCTCGAGATCATTGTCCTCTAGTTGGGATCTCGAGAAATATCGCGGAACAAAGCCTCATCAGTGATACCTAAAATGTTGGGTCTCCAGGTAGGAGGGAGCAAAGTACAATTCATGCTAATTTAACAATTGAAATAATAATAGAATCATGCACTTTTAAACAATTTAGAAATGAACAGTTTTCTAACAGTAAAACAGTGTGATTTGAATAGGCAATGAATATGACCGGCTTGGGTTTGTTACAGTTCAGATACGGCTTATCTCCGTGTGTATGAGGGGTAAGCTAATAGTTACAGTAGTTACAGTAGTTTGGATGTGGTCATACTCATTACACTACTCTCCCAGTCCCCAAACAGTTACAGTAGTTACAGTAGTTACAGTCAGTGCTCTCAGAGAGAATTCCGTGTTGCATTATGGTTTAAACTTGCAGTAAAGTGATTATTAAATAATTGTAAACTAACACAAAATGTACTTGCCTCAAATTGATTGGACTGGACGGGTCGATACGTCGGGATGGAAAATCAGGTTCCTCCTCGAAATCCTACATTCGATAAGTCGTCTCAGAAACCAAGAATCGCCAATGCTAACTAAGCTAGTTGTAATCTCTAAGCTGTTCCCTAGTCAATTTTAATTTTTTTTTAATTAGCTAACACAAGCAAAACGCGATTATTAGTGCGTTGTAATTATGAAACATCAATTTATATTTAATTCTGGGAAAAACTTGCATTTTTCAATTTATTCGGAAAACTTGGTATTTATATTTATATATAAAAATATATTTTTCTTTTAAATGAGAAAAACGTGAACTTCTAAAATTGCTATAATTATTATTAATAATCCTAAATTATGCATCCGCACCATAACCAGAAAATCCAAAATCTATAGTTACTAATTATTACAAATTTGCAGAAAAATACATGGGCTTATGCCCTTACAGGCCAATGAATTAAAATAAGAAGAAAACTTGTTAGTCCTGTAACCTTCCTACAAATTATAAATAAACTAATAATTTAAATTAAAATAATTATAATAGTGAGTCTCAGATATTGGTCCAATCGTCATATAGGCTAATGCCTCAACGTCCGGGCAAAGCCGGTTTCATTTGCACTTAGCCGGGGCCCATTGACCGATACGGTCGTCGCCCAAAATCCAAATATTTAATATAATTCCGAAATCTATTTTGAAATCATTTTTAAAATACAATTAAATTTACGGAAAAATCCGGCAGCATCTCCTCTGTTTTTGGTCAACCCAAAAACTGGAAAATATGCCGATAATTTTCCTGCAAATCCCAAACTAGGGAATCCCAAAATATATAAAAACAATCCACAACCAATCCACAGATTAATTCGGAACGACCCGAAATAATTTCGGAAATCCGAATCCAACCAAAACATCACAGAACGTTAACGGAAAAATCCGGAAAGCCCAAAATATATCAAAATCCATTTTTCCGAAAAGTTTCGGAAAAATCCAAACAATCAACATAACCTTTCCGAAGGTTCCAAAAAATACGACGTCGCTAAAAACCGAATTCCCGAAAGGGAATCGGGGACCATTCTCATCATAGACTGTATGAAAATAGAACGGGACAGGGGTTATACCTCGGGTTGCTCGGCTAGAGCTCTCGGATAATTTAAAGAAAGAAATAAATATGGACAACAGGTGAATTCGTCGGGACAGCAGGTTGCCGGAACAAGGAACAGACTCGGAGTCCGACTAGGGCACGCCTGGACTCGAAAAAGCCAGGAGAAAACAGAACCAGCGCTGAACGCTGGGAGCTGTCGGCGAAGGGCGCCAACGAAGGGGTCCGCGCGGAGCTCGGTGGGGCGCGGCTCGTGGGCGGAGGGTGCTGTCGGCGAAAAGGGGCTCGGCAAGGGCACTGGGGGTCGCTCGCCGGGGGAGGGGCACACTGGAGAGTCGGGGGCGCGCCGCACGGGGTCGGCCCGGAGGTGCACCGGGGAGGCCGGAGCTAGGGCCGCCGGGGCTCGGGAAGCTCGGCGGGGTTGCTGGCCGGAGGAGGCGGCTGCGGGCGTTGCCAGCCGGAGGTCGCGGGTCGGGCCGACGACGAGGGGTCGCCGCTGGGGAGAACTCCGGCTGGACAGGGGTCGCCGTCTTGGCCGGCGGTGAAGCTCGTCGGTGGCGGGCGGCCGACTCGGGAACAATTGGGGGTTAGGGCACGGGATATTTGTGAATGGAGATGGATTGGTGAAGGAGGATGGGATTTTAAATAGGGATAAGGAAAGAGGTTACGGGAAGAAGAAGAAGAAGAAGAGGGGCCGGCCGTTTGGCCGTTCGGGAAGCCGAGGGTCGACCTGCTCGTGAACGTTGAGAAAGGAAAGGTTTTTCTTTCTGTTGAGGGGAATTGGTTTTTAAGAAAGAGAGATTAAGAAATTTTGTTTAAAAGGAAAGATATTAAATTCTCTTTTCTTAGAAAAACTCAATAAATATTATATCAAATAATATTTTCAAATTTCAAAAACCAAAAATTTGCTTGGATTTGAACTTGGGTTCGGGAACAGGTCCGGGACTCCGGAACGGGTTCGGGATAAGTCAGACAAACTAAAATCCAATAAATAATAATTTTTTTAATCTAACTAAACACAATATTTAATTAATAATAATAATAATCTGGCAAAATATTAATTACCAAACACGCAATTTAATAATTAGAAAATAACAAAACTGAATTTATGGGTTTCACAACCTTCCCTCCTTAGAAAATTTCGTCTTCGAAATTAAAGGATAGGTTAGGAGAAAAACCTCAGATCAAACAGGTATGGGTACTACGCCCGTAACTCAGGTCCAACAATAAGAATTTCTAAGGCAGTCGTGGATGAGACGGTTTAGGGACAAGTTTCATTTATGATATCATCCATCCAGAAAAATACAAAAGCGAACCAAAATACACGAGGTTGATCAGACCATCATGCACCGGTCCTGATTAGACAATATATTAGTGGGTGCACCCAATAAAATACTGTCATGATCAAGCTTGATAAAGAAATAACTTGCAAAACTAGGCTAACTTAGCAGCATCAGTCAAGTTTAGAACGAAAGATAATGATTACAAGAATTAGGAATTATGTGGCAGCTTCAGAGTTTCTGATCTTCATCTCACCCCTGTCTACTATTAACACTGGCTTCTCTGGCACTGTAAGGATTGATCTAATCTCCAACTCTGAATGATCCAGAAAATATGACTCAGATTCGGGATGTAGTGTCTGAGCTTCGATACGTGGAAAACGTTGTGCACACCCTCAAGATTAGCTGGTAGAGCTAACCGGTATACTACTTATCCAACTCGTCTTAAAACTTCAAATGGCCTGATGTACCTGGCCTCAATTTTCCAACTCCGTCAAAACTGATCGTTCCTCTGGTAGGAGAAAACTTCAAAAAAAAAGCTATCACCTTCTTCGAACTCCACTGGTCGACGACTACTATCAACCCAATGCTTCTGTCTGTCTTGGGCAATCCTGAGCTTACATTCACCTTCTCTACTGCGTCAGTCATCATATCTGGACCTAGCAGTACTCTTTCTCCTACGTCGTCCCATGCAAGTGATGTACGGCAATGACGTCCATAGAGTGCTTCAAATGGTGTTATACCAATTCCAGCTTTGTTGCAAGAGAACTCCACCAAATGCATTTGATCTTCCCAAGACCCTCCAAATTCCAAGATGCAAAATCTCAATATATCTTCGAGCGTCTGGATTGACCTCTCTGATTGCTCGTTCCTCGTTACTCTATGAATCCGGTAGATGTGCCTCTCGTACAATGCTGCCAACTTCTTAGTAGATAAAGTGAGCTGACTTAGTCAGTCGGTCCACAATAATCCAAATGGTGTTCTTCCCTCCTTGGAATCAAGGCAATCCTGACACATAGTCCATCGTTATGTGCTTCTACTTCCGGTCCGGAATGTCCAACGACTGTAGAAGTCCTGTGGGTCTCTGTCGGCTAGCCTTCACTTGTTAACAAATTAAACATCTAACCTCAATTCTGAATACATCCTTCTTCATTTCATACTACCCAACAATAGTACGCATATCCCGATACGTCTTGCTAGGATGTATGGAATACTGGTGCACTTCTTGAATTAGCTTGTTCCTCAGTTCGTCAGATAGTACACAAAGTCTTGTACCATTCTTCAGAGCTCTATTATTGGTGATTTGAGACACCCTCAAGTGTTCCTGCCAACACTTGATCTCTAAGTTTGCAAAGTGTCTTGAAACTGAGTCTCCTTGACTTTGTCCATCAGACTCGAGCTCATTTGCAACTTCATCAATACTGAATCAGCATCCAGCTTCTTCCTTCCATCTCCAGGCAGTATAATCTCCAGTCCAAGCTTCTCGACGTCCTCTAGCAGGTGCTGCTCCTTGGTCAAAACATCGCCATAGGGTATCGACTAAGTGCATCTGCGACCACATTAGTCTTACCCGGGTGGTACTGTAGATCGATGTCAAAATCCTTCATCAGCTTCAGCCATCTTCTTGTCTAATTGCTCAGCTCCTTCTGAGTGAAGACATATTTCAGACTTTTGTGGTCCGTATATATTTCCACTCCCTTTCCATAAAGATAATATTTCTATAGCTTCATAGCAAAGATAACCGCATTAAGCTCCAGATCATGTGTGAGGTAGTTCTTCTCATGAGTCCGTAATTGCCTAGATATGTAAGCAATTATTTTCCCATGTTATTGAAGAACGCAACCCGGTGCTTTATCAGAGGCATCATAGTAGATTGAGAAACCACCGGTTCCTGCGGGTAGCGCTAGTATCGGTGCTGTCTCTTTTTCAGTTCCTCAAATGATGCCTGGCAAGCATTCCGTCCAAATGAACTCTTCATTCTTCCTTGTGAGCTTCTTCATTGGCTCAGCGATCTTGGCGAAATCCTTCACAACTTCTGGTAGTAGCCAGCCAAGTCCAAGAACTTCAGCAACTGAACTTGGGGTAGTCCACTTCTCAATAGTAGTTATCTTCTTTTGATCTACCGAAATTCTTTCTCTTGTGACAACATGGCCAAAAATCCACCTTGTCTAAGAAAATCCACATTTAGATAGCTTTACCATAAACTTTTTTTTTCTCAAAGTTCCCAGAACTTTTTTCACGTGCTTTTCATGCTTTTCTTCAGTTCTTCGAGTATATCAGAATGTCACCAATGAAGATGACAACAAAATTGATCCAAAAACTCATGAAAGACTGTTCATGAGATTCATGAACACAGCAGGAGCATTCGTCAGTCCAAACGACATGACCAAGAATTCGAACTACCCACACTTGGTGTTGAATATCGTCTTGGGAATGTCCTCTTTCCTGACCTTGATCTAATGGTGATCAGATCTTAAGTCAATCTTCGAAAATACCTTAACTCCACTCAAATTGATCAAACAGATCATCAATCCAGAAAAAGTACTTGTTCTTTAGTGCCCGATAGTCGACGCACATCTGTATTGTTCCATCCTTCTTGGGCACAAACAAGATAGGTGTTCCCTAGGGTGAAGTTCCATCTTGGATAAATCCTAGAGCCTTCATTGATCTGGTCCTTCATCTTCTTGGCCTCCTTCGGGTTGACTCTATAGCGTCCTTTAGAGATGGGAGAGCCGTGGACTAGGTCATTGATGAATTCTATGCCTCGAACTGTGGTAATCCGGGAAGACTATCAGGGAAGACATCTACCATAAAGGTGTAACTAAAATTTTTATTCATGTAGAGAATTACAGCAAAAACTCTCATGATTGATCTAAGGACATCATGTTACAACTTCTTACAACAATAGATAATGCTATTCAGCAGTCCTAAGTATTAATCTTCATGGCTCTGGCTCTTGCATGAGCAGTCTCCAACTTCTTCATCTTCTATGATCCTTAAGTCTACATCATGCCTTCCTGTAGTGGGTGTAGGAGGCAAGATCTGCTGGATGGGAAGAAAGTCCCTAGGTTGCGGCATAACAGGTGTAACTGGGATAGGTGCTCTGGTACGATGAAAAGATAAGGGGCAATCCTTTACCCTATGTTTAGCAGATCCACATACCAAACATTTCCCCAATCTCTTGCGACAAATATTGGCTTGGTGACCAGGCCTTTTACAGTAGTCGCAAACCAATAGCTTCTTATGATATGACTGCCGGATAGTAGGGCTCCAATATCTTCTATATTCAGGGGCATTCCTCCTAGGACGAGGTTCCGCTCCAACTCGGTTTAAGATAGCTAAAGCTACATCATTGTCGTTCTTCATGACTTCTATCGTGATATCCATCTGTTCCTGCTGGGCTTCAGCTTGAGCCTTCTGGGACTCCATGATTTTTTGAAATAGGGCAACCATTTGGGAGGTGTTCGCTGGTACTGGTAGAGCAACAGGAATGGGTACCTCCCCAAGGAAATACAACTCAGTTTGAGAAGAGGTAGGAATTGCCAGTGTAGTGAAAACTTCACTGGATGCATTATGGGGACGGTCAATCAACTGCGAGGGAATAAACCCTGGACTTGGTTGAGGAGGTGGGGTGTGATCTAGAGATGACACCTCATTGCCAGCAGGATTGGTCTTGTCAGTGGCCATTATCTGGAAGGTTTAGGATGCACACATAAGCAAGGTAGCCTACCAGTCTATAATCAAACAAAAATATTTAATATATATATATATATATATATATCGGTCCTATGTTGTGGCAATTTGATGTTCTAGTGTTCTAATTGTTTCTAAGTTGGTTCTCCTAAGTTGTTGATTAGACCTGCATGGGCCACCACTAAAAACATGTCACGACCCGGTCCTAATTACTTGGAACGAATCGGATCATGCCCAGCCTGCACCGTTGATGAGACGGCGGCAGTAACCTGTTTCCACTTGCAGGTAATTCAACAACACAGTATAATTTGCCACAACTTAAATATTTCGAATAGTTAAAAACTTTTTACAATAAAATGAAAGATACATCTGAAATACACTGTTTTCCACAAACATCATGAATCACAAGAAGAAGAAAATCTAGGCAACCAGCTCATCAGTCTCGAGATCATCGTCCTCTAGTTGGGACCTCGGGAAATATCGCGGAACAAAGCCTCATCAGTGATACCTAAAATGTTGGGTCTCCAGTCAGAAGGGAGTAAAGTACAATTCATGCTAATTTAACAATTGAAATAATAATAGAATCATGCACTTTTAAACAATTTAGAAATGAACAGTTTTCTAACAGTAAAACAGTGTAATTTGAATAGGCAATGAATATGACCGGCTTGGGTTTGTTACAGTTCAGATACGGCTTATCCCCGTGTGTATGAGGGGTTAGCTAATAGTTACAGTAGTTACAGTAGTTTGGATGTGGTCATACTCATTACACTACTCCTCCAGTCCCCAAACAGTTACAGTAGTTACAGTAGTTACAGTCAGTGCTCTCAGAGAGAGTTCCGTGTTGTATTGTGGTTTAAACTTGCAGTAAAGCGATTATTAAATAATTGTAAACTAACACAAAATGTACTTGCCTCAAATTGATTGGACTGGACGGGTCGATACGTCGGGATGGAAAATCAGGTTCCTCCTCGAAATCCTACATTCGATAAGCCATCTCAGAAACCAAGAATCGCCAATGCTAACTAAGCTAGTTGTAATCTCTAAGCTGTTCCCTAGTCAATTTTAATTTTTTTTAATTAGCTAACACAAGAAAATGCGATTATTAGTGCGTTGTAATTATGAAACATCAATTTATATTTAATTCTGGGAAAAACTTGCATTTATTAATTTATTCGAAAAACTTGGTATTTATATTTATATATAAAAATACATTTTTCTTTTAAATGAGAAAAATGTGAACTTCTAAAATTGCTATAATTATTATTAATAATCCTAAATTATGCGTCCGTACCATAACCAGAAAATCCAAAATCTACAGTTACTAATTATTACAAATTTGCAGAAAAATACATGGGCTTATGCCCTTACAGGCCAATGAATTAAAATAAGAAGAAAACTTGTTAGTCCTGTAATCTTCCTACAAATTATAAATAAACTAATAATTTAAATTAAAATAATTATAATAATGAGTCTCAGATATTGGTCCAATCGTCATATAGGCTAATGCCTCAACGTCCGGGCAAAGCCGGTTTCGTTTGCACTTAGCCGGGGCCCATTGACCGATACGATCGTCGCCCAAAATCCAAATATTTAATATAATTCGGAAATCCATTTTGAAATCATTTTTAAAATACAATTAAATTTACGAAAAAATCTGGCAGCATCTCCTCTGTTTTTGGTCAACCCAAAAACTGGAAAATATGCCGATAATTTTCCTGCAAATCCTAAACCAAGGAATCCCAAAATATATAAAAACAATCCACAACCAATCCACAGATTAATTCGGAACGACCCGAAATAATTTCGGAAATCCGAATCCAACCAAAACATCACAGAACGCTACCGGAAAATCCGGAAAGGCCAAAATATATCAAAATCCATATTTTTGAAAAGTTCTGGAAAAATCCAAACAATCAACAGAACCTTTCCGAAGGTTCCAAAAAATACGACGTCGCTAAAAAACGAATTCCCGGAAGGGAATCGGGGACCATTCTCATCACAGACTGTATGAAAATAGAATGGGACAGGGGTTATACCTCGGGTTACTCGGCTAGAGCTCTCGGATGATTTAAAGAAAGAAATAAACATGGACAGCAGGTGAATTCGTCGGGACAACAGGTTGCGGGAACAAGGAACAGACTCGGAGTCCGACTGGGGCACGCCTGGACTCGAAAAAGCCAGGAGAAAATAGAACCAGCGCTGAACGCTGGGAGCTATCGGGAAGGGTGCCGACGAAGGGGTCCGCGCGAAGCTTGGCCGGGCGCGGCTCGTGGGCGGAGGGGGCTGCCGGCAAAAAGGGTCTCGGCAAGGGCGCTGGGGGTCGCGCGCTGGGGGAGGGGCGCACTGGAGTGTCGGGGGCGCGCCGCAGGGGGTCGGCCCGGAGGTGCGCCGGGGAGGCCGGAGCTAGGGCGCCGGCGCTCGGAAAGCTCGGCGGGGTTGCTGGCTGGAGGAGGCGGCTGCGGGCGCGACCGGCAGGAGGTCGCGGGTCGGGCCGACGACGAGGGGTCGCCGCTGGGGAGAACTCCGGCTGGACAGGGGTCGCCGTCTTGGCCGACGGTGAAGCTCGTCGGTGGCGGGCGGCCGACTCGAGAAAAATTGGGGGTTAGGGCACGGGATATTTGTGAATGGAGATGGATTGGTGAAGGAGGATGGGATTTTAAATAGGGATAAGGGAAGAGGTTACGGGAAGAAGAAGAAGAAGAGGGGCCGACCGTTTGGCTGTTCGGGAAGCCGAGGGTCGACCTGCTCGTGAACGTTGAGAAAGGAAAGGTTTTTCTTTCTGTTGAGGGGAATTGGTTTTTAAGAAAGAGAGATTAAGAAATTTTGTTTAAAAGAAAAGATATTAAATTCTCTTTTCTTAGAAAAACTCAATAAATATTATATCAAATAATATTTTCAAATTTCGAAAACTAAAAATTTGCTTGGATTTGAACTTGGGTTCGGGAACAGGTCTGGGACTCGGGAACGGGTTCGGGATAAGTCAGACAAACTAAAATCCAATAAATAATAATTTTTTAATCTAACTAAACACAATATTTAATTAATAATAATAATCTGGCAAAATATTAATTACCAAATACGCAATTTAATAATTAAAAAATAACAAAACCGAATTTACGGGTTTCACAGCATCAGACCACGGTACCTTGCAGTTGAGGTTGTCTTGATTAGCAGTTTGTACTCAGTTAGTTATTTCATGCATTTCTCTGTTTCCGTCTATTGGTAGTGGATTTGTGTCCACCGGACGTGACATTTGATTCTTGGAAACATTCAGTTATATTCATTATTGCTTAGTTTCATGGATATTCATTGATCTTGGTTGTGTCTTGATTATTCTGTGGATGAGATATATATTTCCATGTGATACTAGATTCAGTGAATTATGAGTTATAGACAGCGTTCTACCGCCGACACTGCGGCGTAGGCTGGGCTTGGACACGCTTCGTATCCAAAAAGCGGGTGTGGGTCGTGACAGACATCCTGTAGACTCTCGACGATACTGGCTCTGCTCCCGGAACCAAATCAATATAATACTCAATCTCCTAAACTGGAGGCATACTCGGAAGCTCCTTGGGAAACACATCGGAAAACTCACAAACTACTCTGGGCAACTGCACCTCCTCGGCTACATCCATCCACATGACCATCGGTAAAGACTCTACATCGTCTCTAGAGAATGAGAACTCTACCTCATTCGAAACACGAAAGATAACCTTGCCAGCATGGCAATTTATCGTAGCGTGTCGAGCACTCAACCAATCCATACCTAGGATGATATCATAATCGTCCATAGGAAACTCTATCAGCCTAGCAAGAAACTCCCTTCCGTACACTATGACTCTACACGAGGCATAGACTCGGTCTACTCCTACTAGACTTTACCAGTTCAACCCTACATGTAAAGTCTCTGGTTCCAAACCAATATGTGTCACAAATCGTGTAGATATAAATGAATACGAAGCACCAGAATCAAATAAAGCTGAAGCTGAATGAGAGTGAACATGAATGGTACCTGCGACCATCTCCGTTGCTGCTAGCGCCTCCTCCATGGATAGCGTGAAAGCCAGACCCTGAACTCTGGGTGCTGGACCCCTCCATCTCTGAGTCTGAGCCTAAGAATACTACTTAGGCCTCTGCTGCTGGAATTGTTAAGACTGCGTCGGTAATAGCCTCTAGGCCTGCTGCTGCTGAACTGACGCTAGTGCCCTGAACTGCTGGCTGGTAAGATGCTGATCCAGCTGAACTCCTCTAGGGATAAGCCCCTATCTTGTGGTCTGGCGCTCCACAAGCTAGGCACAAGCCCTATGCTTTGTGCCCTGTGGCATTCTGACAAAACATGTCCTTCCTTCCCGCAGTGGGAACAACCAATTAAGGACGACTGCCTCTGCTGCTGAGGATGCGACTGAGACGGCTGCTGGAAGGAAGCCGCCGGAGCCGGTCCCCTCGGAGTTCTAATTGTCAAGGCTCGAACTGCTGGAGCTGGTGCTGATGACTGGGAGGAAGATCCCCTCTGAATGTGGGGCCTCTTCTGTCCTCCGACTCTATTGACGATCCTTTGCGAGGTGTACTCATACCTCCTCGCCGCCCTCATCACTGCATCAAAAGACTGGAACTCATGCTGCTCAACTACCAGTATGATCTCCAGATGAAGTCCCTGCTAGAACCTCCTCGCCCCGATCCAACTCGGTCACCACTAAGGAAAGGACAAACCGACTGAGCCTGCTAAACTCCGCCACATAGCCGTCGATTGTCCTGCTCATTTGTCGCAAGCCAATGAACCTTTGTTGTAAATTATAACGTGATACCACGTCAAAATAGCGAGTCTGGAACCTCTCGCTAAAATCTGCCCAAGCTATCGACGCTACTAGAGACACCTCATAAGCTGCCCACCAGTAGTGGGCCAAATCTAGGAGCTGCAACCTGACAACTGCCACATGCTCTCTAGCCGGAATCCCTGCTGCCTCCATAATGGCCTCAGTATCCTGAAGCCACGCATCAGACGCAATCGCATCCTTTGTACCAAAGAAGTACGAGGGATGAAGACGCCTGTTGTTGCTCATAGAATTGTAGACCGGAGTACCACCCCTCTCTAAAGCCGTCTGGACAGAATGGGTGAGAACATCGCTCTGACGCTGCTGCGATGCCATAAAATCTCTCAAAACATCCACCAGTGCTCGAACAACACCCTTTGGCTGAACTGGTGGAACTAGCGACTCTGCCCTCCGGTCTACTCTAGACTCTGCTCCTGAATGTTGAGGCTGAGCCTCCTGAACTGGTGGAACAGACGAAAGCTGACCCGCTATAGCTGGAACCCGAACAAGCTGATCGGAAGGACCAGGAACAGTACCCTTGGAAGTTTATGGGGTTCATGCGGATCACAACTAACCGCATGAGTACTCTGGAACAGATTGACCCTTGTAAAGAAGAGCCGCATGACAGACTCAACACGCCCCTGCGGTCCATCTTCACCAGACTGATTTTTGAGCCGCAGAAAGAATAGTTACTGATGCGGCCAACTGATCAACCCTTTTGATAAAGCTGACAAAACTCTGTCAAAATTGGCAAAAATGACAGCTCTGACAGTTCTGACAAACTCTGATACTCTGACAGAAAAGAAGGTAAGACGTGATTAGACAAAATGTCATGTCACCAGTCTGGACATGGCCATACAACCAAGAGGACTGCGACCCGAGCCGCATAAGCCTTATGCAGCTCAATCTATATGCTTCATGCGGCCAAGGGTAACTGCAATCTGAGCCGCATAAGCTTTATGCGGCCTAGAATATAGAACCTATGCGGCTAAAAAGACCCCAAGCTACATGCGGACCAAGGAAGACTACAACTTAAGCCGCATGATTCTTATGCGGCCCAGCATGGCCGAACACTGAAAGACTTATGCGGCTCAAAATAACTCAAGCAGATTGATCCTATCCTGCGATAGGACACGTGGCAGGCTGACCAAGTCTCAACCACCCATATTTGCTGCAACAAAATCCCAACAAGTTGCCAGCTGGCAGCCTATGAGCGGATCTTTGTGTACTGCTGTAGCCACGTGGCCACGCGACCATCCATGCGGCTCAAGATATCTACCACTATAAATAGCAGGATGCCACACCCCTGCAAAAGGCTGGCAACCTACAAAGGGCAATTTTTTCATGAGCAAGGAACGTGTTAGATAGTCCAAAGAGTAAGGCAGAGTTGCTACACTTTTCCGAGCCTCTATCGTTACCCCCCAGAATCAAAACTAAACAATTGTACTTAGATTGTTTCCTAGGATTTCTTTCTAGGCTTTCTCTTGTACAAGTGAGTTTGTAATCAAGTTCAATTCATTTGTAATTTGTTGTGCTTGATATTTAATGGCAAACCCAATGGAGACTCTACTGGGGACATCTTTTTCTTCTGATGAGAAGTTGGTGACGCAATCTGACGCGTCCAAGCTTGGCTCCACGCAGAAAATGCTCGTGGTTCGATTTGACCAACGAGCATTCGAAGAAATCTTTCTGAAGGGAGCGCCAGCCCATCGCAGAAGCAAACCAACCCAAAGAGAGCCTGCAGCATGTCAAAGAACAAAACTGTTGCTCCCGACCAGGTTCTCGAAGAAGCTCCTCCTGCGACCCAAGACGGTGATCAAGACTCTCCTGCGGCCTTGCTTCCGACTGCAGATAACCCCATTGTCCCCAAATCTAGCAAAGGAAAATACTACGATGCTGAGTTTTTGAGGGCATAAGGGAAATCCATGTGGACGATGAAGAGGTCGCATAAGAGAGATGGGCAGAGGACTCATGCGGCAGCTGACTCTGGCCGCAGGCAGATGGCCCATAAGGCAGCCATCTCTGGCCGCAGGCAGATGGCCCATGCGGCAGCTAACTCTGGCTGCAGACAGATCGCCCATGCGGCAGCCAACTCTGGCCGCAGGGAGATCTCCTATGCGGCAGCCAACTCTGGCCGCAGGCAGATGGCCCATGCGGCAGCCAATCCTGGCTATAGACAGAGTCTCTCATGCGGCCCTGTCAGAAGCTCTGTGTTCGACCGTCTCTCATGCGGGCCCGACTCCATGTGGTCTATTGAGAATGTGGGATGTATTAATCTGGACTCTTTTTACTATGTGCCTTCGGGTCCTAAGTCAAAGAAGTCTAGGACAGTACGGGCCCAATAATCCAAGTCAACTGTCCAAGTTGCTGACCGTCAGCGGGCACCGTTAACTGTTATATGGGCTCCTGATGGAAAGTTGAACAGAACCACCCGTGTCCAGTCCCCCAGGGCTAATAGACGGGGTGGGTCCCAAAAGTCTTCCTCCAATGATCGAGAGCAAGTGCTTTTGCTAGCCTCAGATCAGGGAACAAACATGATACCTACGCACCCGTGTGCTCGGAATACCCAAGTACACAAATTGGATGCAAAGGTAGGTCAGCCTGCTATCGACTTGCGTGAGGTGATTACTCACAAACGCAAGGAGAGGGATGCAACCTTGGCATGCAATGAGCCCCTCTCGGGACGACGTTGCACCCAAGTCATCATCAACTGCTGCTGCGATAAGTCGGCAGCACCTGAAGATCGGCAGTCCGTTTTCCAACGACTGCAGCAGCCAGCACCTTTCCAACAACAACTTGAGAAACAGGTGTAAATTCTGGGAGACGAGGAAATTCCTTTCGCTTTCTGCAATTCAACCCAGAAGGTTCTTTCCGGCAAGGGAGGAAAGAAGACGGGCTCTTCCAGCCCGGCGATCTCCGCCAGCATTGCAAGGAAACTCTCATCTGGGAGTTCCCACCGACGACCACATGAGGTGTCTACCTAGGCACTCGCTCTAGAAAGAAGCTTCCAACACCTGCGGGTGCATCCTTGACCTCCTTGGGGGTAGATGAGACCAGGGGTAGCAGTCCCCTCAAAGTATGCGACAACCCGATATTCCAAGAGCATACACAGGGTGTAGCGATCTACTGGAATTATACGACAGACGTGGACGTCCCTGAGGATGACCGCCTTCGCCAAGATGATGCGGCTTTCTGCACAGGGGTAAGCACCTCTTCCAAGTCCGAGAAGGAAGACATTCAGACATTCTTCGACGATTTCTCGATACGGGGGTACGACACAGAGAGTACCTCTGCTACGATCCCTTCTACCTCTACCCATGTGAGGACAGTCTTTATGGCCGACGATGATCATAAAGCGCCTACTAACCGACAATGTCTAAAAGTACTCGAAGCCATGCTCCTGTCCTTGGTCAAGTCAGTAGACGAAATCAAAGCTGCCTTGCCGACTCAACCAGCAAGGACGCTTGGACAAACAAGATGGGGGCCCGCAGTCAACGCGGACTCTAACATAATCGCTCCTCCTTTGGGTGACAATCCTCTAGGAGCATCTGCTCCTTCAGCTGCAGATGAAGCCAGGGAAGCGAGGAGGGAAGTCCAGAAGCTTCGAGCAATATTCAATATCCAAGACTCCTCCTGGTACCTGAGGATATGGCAGCTGTATCCCGTTGTATTGAGAGATGTCCCTTTCCCACCACGGTACAAGCCATTTCATATTGATTTGTATGACGAGAAGACCTCTGCTAGTCGGTACATGACATATTATGAGGTCAAAACTGACCACTTGCCACATAGCGATGCCATCCTCACACGATTATTTATCGGAGCATTAGAGGGGATCGCATTCGACTGGTATCGCAACCTTCCGGACAACTGTATCCATTCTTTTGACGGCTTCAAGCACATGTTCCTAGAAAGATTCTACAAAGTGGGACATGATGTGACAATGTCGTCTCTCATGGATGTCGTTTAAGGAGAGAGGGAGCTAACAAGGAACTATATCGAACAGTTCCATCAAACCGCGATGAGATTGCCCCAAGGCAATCCCGAGAGCTCCTTGATCGAAATATGCCAGAAGAAGTTGCTCCCTGCAATCAGCCTCTGGATGGGTGAAGATCAGTTCAAGGATTGGACGACCTTCATCATAACTGCCATAATGCGGAGACAAAGTTAAAGAAGGCTCTCCAGCTAGGATTACACATCCCGGATGGAGAGGTCAAAAGCAAACGTCCTGCTACCACCTCCAATAACAACAATACTGATGGCACCTGTAATAATCGGGACAACAAAGGCAAACAGGCCCTGGTCGCTGATTCGACCAAGAAGCCTGAACAAAAGCAGACAGAAGCTCAGTGGCCCAAGATAAATTATTCATTCGAAGATAGTCATGTCAAGCCTATCTTCGACATGCTCTTGCAAGGGGACAGGATCCAACTCCCTCCACCAAGGCGCGAGCCTCGAACGACAGAAATGGAGGACCCAAAATACTGTCATTTCCACCGCTATGTTCATCATACCACTCATGACTGCTTTCAATTAAAGTGGTACATCTAGAATCTTATCGACTCCAAAGCTCTGTCGCTAGAATTTGAAGAGGTTACCGTAGCGACGAATATGGTGTCAATTCAGTTCGGCAACTTTCCTCCAACAAGTACTCAAGATAGGGTAATACCTATCCCCCGGGCAATGATGGAAGTTACTAATCTTCCCCCTATCCGGGACCAGACGACTGGCTTGGTAACTCTCACCACGTCACGAGGAGAGATCATGTGGGGGCACCCAGACTTAGTGCCCGAAGATACCTAGGCGGTGTCATCTCCAGCCAACAAGAAGAAGGGCAGGAAGTCCAGATCCTGCCATACAATTTCAGCCGAAGCTGAGGAAGCGGTGGCCGTTGTTACCCGGTCTGAGGCACAAGTCCAGCCCACTCCGGGTAGTTCAGTTAAAGACCCTAAGCCAGTAACGATACCGGCCATTGATGTTTTGGGGCCATCTCAGCCTCCACCGGCGGACAGGTCCAAGCTGAAAGAAACCTACTTCGACAGGCCGCTCCGTAAGGATGCACCTCAGGGGTTAGAGAGGCCATACAACTTTGACATATTAGCACAACTGGCTATTACGCCGGCAAAGTTGTCGTTATACGAGATGTTAAGGCTCTCCAAGGATCTTCGTGTCACATTGAGTGAAGCACTCCAGAATGCTGATGCTTACTTAGCCCAGGTCAAACCTACGGGGGAAGACTCGTCGGCAGATCTCCAGGGAAAAAATTGTACGGATGCGATGCCTAACATTGTATTTACCCCACAGGACATGCTGATCAAGACTAACATGCATGATCGTCCCTTGTACTATACTGGATACATAGGCGACATCAAGGTGGATCGGATGCACATCGATCATGGCTCGTCGATAAGCATCATCCTGAAAAGCTTACTTCAAGTCCTCGGCATCCCTATGCACCGGCTAGCGGCGACCAACACTGCCATTAGCGGTTTCAACTCGGGAAGGAGCTATCCCTTAGAAAAGATTCGATTGAAATGTCAGATCGGCGACCTAAGGACAGAGGTCACCTGCTACGTCATAGATGCAGATACGTCCTACAACATCCTCTTGGGGCGTCCGTGGATACATGACTATATGATCGTGCCATCTACCCTCCACCAATGCTTCAAGTATGTCAGTAAGCACGGCATCGTGAAGACTGAATTCGTCAACATCGATCCCTTCAAGGGGGTTGAGTCTTATTATTCTTCGGAGGCGTGTCTATATGACGAATCCAAGAAACACATAACTGACGAACTGGAGGCCTTCACAAGGCCAGAGAAACCCTTGAGAATTCATCTCTAGACTTGTAAACCGAGCAAAGCCGCTCCCCTTGTCGCAACTTTGTATAAAGAGGTGCCCGGTTCTCTCGTCCCAACTGCGCAGTCAGAACCAATGGTCATCCGACTCCCAAAGCCAAGAGCCAAAGCCCGTCATAGGGCCAATGGTGATCCGGTTGCCAAAATCCAATCAATGGCGACCGAAAGATGCAAGGCCCTCTGGGGAGCCGATGGTGATCCGATTGCCAAGATCCAGTAAAAAGCACAATTTTTGGGTCAATTTAGGCCAAAAGGTTATCTACCGTAAAACTTGTCGTACTTTCTAACTTGATTTTGGAACTTGATATCGATCCAACCTAAACAACCCAATATGCGATTTTGACTTAATGCCTACTACACACATGCCTATGGTGTCCCACTTAATTGACTTTCCATGTGCTACTCATTTTTAAATAGCACATAAGACCCGTTTCTAGTCATTTTGGTTTTTATTTCTCTTAGAAATAATTTTAGGACTTAACCCTAGTCAACCTAACTAAGTGGGGACAACTCTAGGGTGCCAACTCATAGTAAAAAAAATATTTAAATTAATTTAAATCCATTTAAGAGCAACCATGTGCTCAAATCTCTACTACTTTGACCAAAGTCAAACATCCTACTCAAATATGAAAACCCTTTTACTCCAAATTATATTGATTGATTGTAAGACCAAATGTCACGACTCGTACCCAATGAAAGGGCACGAGACCGTGGGTACGTCCAGCCTATGCCGCAGTGTCGACGGTGTAGAAGCATGAAAAATATGGGGTTCATGCGGATCACAACTAACCGTATGAATACTCTGGAACAGATTGACCCACACAAAAAAGAGCCGTATGACAGACTCAGTACGCCCCTGCGGCCCATCTTCACCAGACTGATTTTTGAGCCGCAAAAAGAATAGTTACTTATGCGGCCAAGCTGATCAACCCTTCTGATAAAGCTGACAAAACTCTGTCAAAATTGGCAAAAAATGACAGCTCTGACAGCTCTGACAAACTCTGACACTCTGACAAAAAATAAGGTAAGACATGATCAGACAAATCGTCATATCACCAGTCTGTACATGGCCATGCGACCAAAAGGACTATGACCCGAGCCGCATGAGCCTTATGCGGCTCAATCTATATGCTTCATGCGGCCAAGGGTGAATGCAATCTAAGCCGCATGAGCTTTATGCAGCCCAGAATATAGAACCTATGCGGCTAAAAAGTCCCCAAGCAACATGCAACCAAGGAAGACTGAGACTTAAGCCGCATGAGTCTTATGCGGTCCAGCATGGCCGAACACTGAAAGACTTATGCGGCTCAAAATGACTCAAGCAGATTGATCCTATCCTGCGATAGGACACGTGAAAGCCTGACCAAGTCTCAACCACCAAGATTTGCTGTAACAAAATCCCAACAAGTCGCCAACTGGCGGCCAAGGAGCGGGTCTTTGTGTGCTGTTGTAGCCACGTGGCCACGCGACCATCCATGCGGCTCAAGATATCTACCACTATAAATAGTAGGGTGCCACACCCCTCCAAAAGCCTGGCATCTTATGAAGGGCAATTTCTTCAAGAGCAAGGAAAGCGTCAGATAGTCCAAGGAGTAAGGTAGAGTTGCTACACTTTCCCGAGCCTCTATCGTCACCCCCAAAATCAAAACTAAACAATTGTACTTAGATTGTTTTCTAGGATTTCTTTCTAGGCTTTCTCTTATACAAGCGAGTTTGCTATCAAGTTTAATTCATTTGTAATTTGTTGTGCTTGATATTTAATGGCTAACAAGCGGTAGAACGTTGTCCTAGGTCTCAAGAACTAAACACAATGTATTGTACCTATCAATAATACTCTCCAAACGGAGGAAAATTACAGAAAGGTACAAGTCAATCACAAATAGCTAAGAAGGAATAACAATACGATATGGAAATAGATAAAAATCAAGTACAATACAAGCTAAATGGAAATAAGTCTAAGTATCATCAGCACATCTCAAAGAGTATATGAAATAATTTAACATCTCAGAAGTTAACTGGAGACAAATCCAGACAAATGTCCTAGCAGTCTAATCTAGGTACAACTGGTGTCTCCACTAGGCTAGATGGATCCGCCAGGTGATCGACGTCACAAGTGTCGTCAAAACATGCTCCATAATAGGTCATGCAAAAATTCTCCAAGTCCTCTGAAAAATATATCCAGTCAGGATTGGAGCGAAGTACTTAAACTCTGGAAGCAGTTCCTTTGCATGGTAGGAAATATATAACTTGTAGTAGAATAAAACACATGACATGCTGGAAAAAAATACAGTAAAATAATATGAAGAACAGGTAAAGAAACTGAGTACATGAATAAGATAGAGAACATGTTAACTAGAAATGAACACTAGTAATTTAGAGCACAAGACAGTTATATGATTGGTTAGCTTGTACATGATTATTCTAATGTAACTCGATTATACGTGAAGGTATAATCGACATATACATGAGTACACTAAGGGATTTAATCACATAACTACTTCTACTCCTCCGCCCCAATCAATACATATAAATCTAATCATGATATGTTACGTACATGATTGTTAGTTTGCATCTGCAGAACATGTGAGCACATGAGAGTACATGAATAATACTAATACAAGGAGTACACGATGTACATGATGAAGTACATGAATAAGAAATACCCAATGTACCCGATAAGGGATAACATCTCATAATAAGATCCATTTAGTATCAATCCATGTAACAATGTGTCAGCATCAAGTAAAGTAGTCCAGAGCAGGTAATATAGATACTATCATGATGAAAACAATCATAGAAAGTACTCGCCTGATTCCTGAGCAACAACTGTATATCGATATCTGAACTAGCATCACAAGGACCTATTATGAATTTATAGGGTTACAAAGTGTTCTAGAGTAAATAATAGATTTAAATATATTATTTATATGCTGCTAGGTCTCTTCTAGGTCAGAGAAGTCAAACTAGGTCAACTCTAGTCAACTGGTCAACTCTGGGTTAAACATGGTTTAATTAGTCTACTCTAGGATACCATGGTATCCGTACTCTAAATTTCTAGGCTATACTAGTTATCTAGGGTAATATGGTGTTAATACCATATTCCAACATAGATAGAAACATATATATTTCCTATTTACTTACATACCCTATAGTGTAACTATATGATACCATATCTAAAACCCTTATCAAGCTTACTAACATCATTTATATATAGGCTTATATAGCTAATATCCTAGAATATATATATATATATATATAGGAAATATGTATTAAGACTGAATGGGTGAATAGCCTATCTGGACTGAACTAGAGTACCATCTCGACTGAAACAAAATAGTAGATGTAGGGACTGAAATATGAGGGTACATGACTGAACATGAACTGATACAATGGAAACTCAAATAACTGATACTAAAAGGGAGGATTATAAAACGTATGCAAATCCTAAACAAGGGTTGATACAAAGAGGTCCAACAAGACTGATACAAGGTAAAAGGTAGCCCATTCCCTCAAGTTACTACTGCTAGCAACTACTGCTACATCTGATATATTGTCTTGTCCTATCATTGGCCTAAATCGAGCTCATCCCTATACTATATTCTTGCCTCTCCTATATGACTATTACATGCTCTTCCTACTACTCACAGTTTACTGACACATAAGTTCCAACCCCATTATTGCCATTGCCCTGCTAAAGGTAGTGTCTATGCCTATGGACTAATAAGTGTATTCTATACTCTATATATTGTTGTAGTTACTGCTACAGCTCAAAATCCCCATTCATAAGGATTGATACCCTATATATATACCCCTTGACTGTCATAATTATAGTAGATGACTGATACCTTCAATCAAATGACTGCTACATTCTTTTCCTTCCAAATGTAGCAAGTGCTGCTACTGTTGCTGATCTAAAATTGCCTAAACTGCCCAAGCCTCTCTTAGATATACTAATGCCCAAGCCCTTCCTAATTACTGATACAAAGGAATAAAGGATTGAGGATATATATATAAGTTAACAAATGAGCCTACATCCCACATGACTAAAACTCACATGTTAAACCTATATAGGACTGAACTGATAATACTGAACATGGATGAAATATTGCTGATATCTAAAGGTAATAAAGGACTAGGACTGAGTTATATAAAATTGACTGAATAAAATAATATGAACTGAACCATATAGACTGAACATGGATGAAGGAAATAGGACTGAACAAACTGATACCAATATAGTCCCATACTCGAGCCTCCCTTATTAATTCTTTAACTGATACTAAAACAAAATAAGGGTCTGAACCATTTTGCAAATGAAGGACTGAATACTAAAATGGAATGACTGAACATATCACTAGAAGACTGAACTCAAAGTGC
Organism: Iris pallida; assembly: GCA_029216955.1. Classification (NCBI taxonomy): domain Eukaryota; kingdom Viridiplantae; phylum Streptophyta; class Magnoliopsida; order Asparagales; family Iridaceae; genus Iris; species Iris pallida. Next base: position 57,350 of record JANAVB010042917.1, read on the forward strand.
ATCCAAACCGAGCCCCCCTACACTGTCCATTTAACTGATACAAGCATCAGTATCATACTGAACTAAAGATACTAATACTGATACCAATATCAGTATCCTGAATGATACGTGTTAGGACTGAACTATAAGTAAAGCCTTTCACTCCTATATTGGCTGATACTCAAAGAAGAGTATGGACTGAACATATTACTGGAAACAAGGACTGAGTACACTATCCTTTAAATGCACAAAGGACTGAACGAAGCATCCTTCTTACTGATACATAATCAAAGGGCTGACCACAAAATAGTATACCCGAGCCCTTCTTCAAGTTATATTACTGACACAAGAAATATCCTAGGACTGAACATTTATGGAATGATGCAGTCAAAAAGGTCAAAAGAAAAGACAAGGACTGTATTGAATAATAAAGGGATGTCTGAAACTAAATAATAGTTCCTGCTCTATGGAATTGAACAAATAAAGTGTAGACTGAAAAGTGAATGAAGGACTGAACAAATTAAAGGGGATTGAACTAAAGTTAAATACCCTTACCGATACAAATATGACTGGACAGAAATATAGTGAACTAACCCGAGCCCCTTCTCATTAACTAATACTTAAAAGTCAGGGACCAAACATAATACAGTACCCCATCACTAAGTTTATTGACTGAACATTAGGGAAATAGGGACTGATTTCTGAACCGGGTATGGACTGAACACAAAACTGGTACAATGTGAGTCTAAATGAGGTCTGTACCATGATGGAAAATGGAACTGAACAATGAATGTTAAAAAAAGACTGATACATGATATATTATGAACTATAAATTGATACCCACATGTTCCTAAAACTGAAACATCTAATTGTAATGACTGATACAACAGAGGATTGAACAAGTGGGAATGATTCAAGCCTATGCATTAACTAACAAAGTGCATACAAGGACTGAACACCAACAAGGGACTGATGTATCTGACTAAAACATGTAAAAAGAGGACTGAACAGTATATGACAGTGTCAATAGTCTATATATGAACATTAGAACAGGGCTTATATTCATAACCCCTAATCAACATACAACCCATCAAATCCTCTTCTAAACACTAGGTAAATTTACCAGTGCTTAACCTATAGCAATGAACATATGAAACAAGAATCAAAACTGAAATTAGAGCATTGGGTGCTCTTTTGACCATTTTGTCAAACACTTGGCGTGCGTATCGAACACGTGACACGTCCATGATACGCACTCCAAATGGATTCAAACTTGACCCGAAGCGCACTAACATGTTCTAAATCATTAGTATGACCTAAATAACCAATTTACGAACCCTAAAATCTCTATTCTCGGATTTACACCAATTGGAGCCAAATACAAAGGAGAAATCCCTCAAATAGAAAGAGGAGAGTCTAAACTCCTAATTAATGGCAACCTTAATGCATGGGGGTCCCTAATTAATGCCTCTACACTATTTACTACGAATAAGAAGGGTTTAGAATGCATATACCTATTAGAAGATGGATTTCCAATGTAAATGTCTCAAAATCTAGAAGCCTCAAGCTTCAAGTGCTCCAATTCCTCCAAGCTTGCTTCTGGAGCCTTCTACTCTCCAAGAGGAAGAGAATGAGACAAATTTGAGAGAATTTGGAGAAGATTTGAGTGTAGGAATAATTTGGGGCAGAACTCCTAAACTAGGGTTAGGTTTTGGAATAAAAAAAGGAAGAAGAGGAGGATGTTCCTCTTAAGTGGAAGTGGTGGCTGCCATAGGTTAGGGTTTAGGAGTTTAGGCTTGGTGAAATGTCTAGGAAGCCCTCTCAACTTGTCATGACAAGTTCTAGTGAAAAGGCTTTCTTCTAATTAGGTGTTTAGCCAAATTTCTAAATGACTTGCTAGTATAACTAGAGACTAACAAACTTAAAGAAATTGGTTTGTTGATTTCCTAATCTCACTAATTTGGTCCACTAGGGTTACTAACAATTATTCTAACTAATGGCTATCCAATAATTATATTCAATAAAAGCATATACACAATATTAAATAATATCAATAATTAATCCCAAAATTATAATTATTAGTTTTGTAAAATAATTTATCAATAAAAAAATGATTTGAATTCACAATAACAACAAGAAATAAGAAAAGTCAAAAATATCCCTCTTCGGAATAGTGGTAGTTAAAATCCTACCCCCTAGAAAAATTTCGTCCTCGAAATTTAAGTTGGTCGTACCATTCTTTAGGTCATGTCCCCAACAATCATGGTCCAAGAAAGCCTTATATAAACCATTTAATTCTTTTGAAGGAACAACACGCATGGTTATGACCCGTCATGATACAAAATACCAATTAGGGTATTAATAACTACACTAACCATACTATAGCATGAGGCAATTCATAAGGTACCAAGAAGCACATAAACAATGGTGGAATGCATCATCAACTCATCTCAAAATGACATACTGAAATCTAGGTTAATTACTCACCTCCAACTGGGTATAGTGACTGGAACTCCCTCCTTGAGCCGGGGCTTCGGCTAAGATAGGTGCAATAGGACAGTCTCGCATCATGTGTGTAGCTGACCCACAAAACAGGCACAACCCTTTCCTCTTCCTACAGTCGGTACGTACACACATGCCTGAGCTTCTTATAGTAGGCACAAATAGGCACCCGCTCTACTGGCCTCTGCTGAGAAGAAATTCGAACTAGAAAGGATGGCATAGGCTGAAGGTTTGGGCACTCATGAGGCCCTGGATGGATATTGCTCCTCACTCTCTTAGGACTAGGCTCTCCTCAAAAATGCACTAGGTCGCACAGTTGCTGGGTCCTCCAGCTTTGTGCCCTCAGGATCTCGGTCTGAACTCTCTGTGTCTCCAATACGTCCCGGGGAAGTCCAAATATCTGACTTCCATCAGGGGGGCAAACTTCCTGGGAATATGGTTTGGGGTACCACTCTAGGAGGCAGAATAGGAGGCAGAGGAAGACTCTCGGTCTCAGACGAAACTGCAGCCATATCCTGAATGGCAGGAGGAGGAGGAAGACTCTCTGGTAAGGCAACTACCACCACTTCAACGACAGGAGGTGCAACTACCTCCTGGTCAGCGGGAGGGGTCACTACCTCCTGAGCAATAGTGGTGGAAGTACGCCTCTAGTCATATCCGGAACTGCAGCTTCTCTCAGACGATGGGCTCTGGTCATGGGTGCCATACTGGAAAGATAGATAGAAACAAGAAACCATCAAAGGGTTATAAAATAGATTATCATTCAATATATTTATGAAAACTAGTAATTATCAAAATAACAGAAAACCTATCTACAATGGGTTACTATTTTTAAAACCAATGCTAAATTATTATCTCAAGGACATGAACACACTTACTTACTGGCACATCCTACTCAGGGTACTACACTAATACCTATCATAAATAGGGTTGCTAGGTTACTATGTTTATTTGTCGTCTAAGGTTTATATGCTGATACCTAATGCTCACATACCCAACCAGAAACCATCCTCAGATTCACAAACTATACTCCTAACAATCTACACTGATACTCAAGAACACGGACCTATTTGCAAGTCACCATCCATCACACTATGAAGGAACTATAATGAAATAAAGCTATATAAGGAACTGGACTAAAGGAACTGAAGGTATCCCGATTCCTGAGCTAGTTGATAATGGAGCAGAATCCTATAATAACAGAAGTAAAATGATAAAGATAATACATTAAGAATCCTTTTTAAGATATAATCTGATAATCATATGCGTCTGTCTCGAAATCATGATACACGGAATCCTCGCCATGCTAGTAAGCATAGCTACGATAAACGATAGATTCCACAACTAGGGTATGCACCTCTATAATCATGTCGTCTAGAATCCTCGTTGTGCCTACGAGTATAGCTGCAAGAAGTTCTAAATTTCATAACTAAGATATGTACATCCGAAGTTGGGTCCCTACGTTTCTGTCACGCCGGCTAATATAGCAGCGATAAACTCTGGGCACCATAACCAAAGTAGACGTTTTACCTTCCTTATTGTCCTCGTCAACATATGTCATCAGAATATACCGTAATCCAGTTCATAAAATTTATCTCAATATGAAAATAAAAATCAATTAGCGAATCGTCAATAATCAAATTCAACAAGCAAGGGTGAACTGAAATAAAAGGAAAGGATTTCGAATAGGAGTTCAAAATAAGATTCTCAAGGGTCGTCCCAGGAATCTCTCAAAAAGTCCTAATTGTGATTGAGTGTCCTCTCATCCTAATATCCTATTTCATACATCCTATCGCAGGCTCGCAGTCGTACAACTAAGTCGTTGCACTACTACGATATTCTTTTAAGTGCGAAGCCTGACCTGCGTGGGCTACTACTAAAAATATGTCATGACCCGCACCCAGTAAAAGGGCATGAGACCGTGGGTACGCCCAGCCTACGGCATAGTGTCGGCGCTAGAACGTTGTCCTAGGTCTCAACAACAACTAAACACAATGTAATGTACCTGTCAATAACACTCTCCATACGGAGGAAAATCACAAAAGATACAACTCAATCACAAATAGCTAAGGAGGAATAATAGCACGATATGGAAATAGATAGAAGTGAAGTGCGATACAAGGCAAATGGAAATAAGTCTAAGTGTCATCAGCACATCTCAAAGAGTATATGAAATAATATAACATCTCAGAAATTAACTGGAGACATCCAAACAAATGTCCTAGCAGTCTAATCTAAGTACTACTAGTGTCTCCTCTAGGCTAGATGGATCCTCCTAGTGATCGACGTCACAAATGTCGTCTAAACCTGCTCCACAATAGGTCGTACAGAAATCCTCCAAGTCCTCTGAAAGATATATCCAGTCAGGATTGGAGCGAAGTACTTAAACTCTGAAAGCAGTTCCATTACATGGTAGGAAATATATAACTCGTAATAGAATAAAATACATAACATGCTGGAAAGAAAATACAGGGAAATATATGAAGAGCAGGTAAGGAAACTGAGTACATGAATAAGATAGAGAATATGTTAACTAGAAATGAACACCAGTGATTTAGAGCACAAGACAGTTATGTGATTGGTTTAGGATGTACATGATTATTCTATGGTAACTCGATTATACGTGAAGGTATAATCGAAATATACATGAGTACACTAAGGGATTTAATCACATAACTACTTTTACTCCCTCGCCCCAATCCATTCACATAGATCTGATCATGACATGTTACGTACATGATCGTTAGTTTGCACATGAAGCACATGTAAGCATATGAGAGTACATGAGAGCACATGAGAGTACATGAATAATATGAATACAAGAAGTACATGATGCACATGATGAAGTGCATGAACATGAAATACCCGATGTACTCGATAAGGGATAACATCTCCTGATAAGATCCATTTAGTATCAATCCGTGTAACAATGTGCCAGTATCAAGTAAAGTAGTCTAGAGCAGGTAATATAGATACTATCATGATGAAAATAATCAGAGAAAGTACTCACCTGATATCCTGAGCAACAACTGTATATCAATATCCGAACTGGCATCACAAGGACCTATTATGAATTTACAGGGTTACAAAGTGTTCTAGAGTAAACAATAGATTTAAATGCTTTATTTATATGTTGCTAGGCCTCTTCTTGGTCAGAGAAGTCAAACTAGGTCAACTCTAGTCAACTGGTCAAGTCTGGGTCAAACTTGGTTTAATTAGTCTGGGTCAAACTTGGTTTAATTAGTCTAAATTTCTAGGCTATATTAGTTACCTAGGGTAATATGGTATCAATACCAAATTCCAACATAGATACCAACATATATATTTCCTATTTACATACATACCCTATAGTGTAACTATATGATACCATATCTAAAACCCTATTCAAGCTTACTAATATATATGTTGGTATCTATGTTGGAATATGGTGTTGATACCATATCTAAAACCCTAATCAAGCTTACTAACATTATTTATATATAGGCTTATATAGCTAATATCCTAGAATACATATATAGGAAAGATGTATTAAGACTGAATGGGTGAATAGCCTATCTGGACTGAACTAGAGTTCCATTTCGACTGAAAGAAAATAATAGAAGTAGGGACTGAAACATGAGGGCACATGACTGAACATGAACTGATACAATGGAAACTCAAATAACTGATACTAAAAGGGAGGAATATACATTGTATGCAAATCCTAAACAAGGGTTGATGCAAAGAGGCCCAACAAGGCTGATACAAGGCCTCTACTAAAATAGTTAATTGTAAATGTAAAACCACATACCCTGCTAATGGGCAGTAGACCATACCCTCAAGTTACTGCTGCTAATAACTAATACTACAGGTGATATATTAGCTTACCCTATCCTTGGCCTAAATCGAGCTCATCCCTATATTGATTTATTGCCTCACCTATATGACTATTACATGCTCTTCCTACTACTTACAGTTCACTGACACATAAGTTCCAACCCCATTATTGCCATTGCCCTGCTATAGGTAGTACCTTTGCCTATGGAGTGATAAGTGTATTCCCTACTCTGTGTATTGATGTAGTTCCTGCTACAGCTCAAAATCCCCATTCATAAGGATTGATACTCTATATATATACCCCTTGACTGTCACAATTAAAATAGATGACTGATCGCTTCAATCAAATAACTGCTACATTATTTCCCTTCCAAATGCAGCAAGTGCTGCTACTATTGCTGATCTAAAATTGCCTAAACTGCCCAAGCCTCTCTTAGCTATAATAATGCCCAAGCACTTCACAATCACTGATACAAAGGAATAAAGGATTGAGGATATATATATATAAGTTAACAAATGAGCCTCCATCCCACATGACTAATACTCATATTCTAAACCTATATAGGACTGAACCTATAGTACTGAACATGGATGAAATATGGCTGATATCTAAAGTTAATAAAGGACTGGGACTGAATTATATATAAATGGACTGAACAAAATAATATAGACTGAACTATACAGACTGAACATGGATGAAGGAAATGGGACTGAACAAACTGATACCAATATAGTCCCATACTCGAGCCTTCCTCCTTAACTCATTAACTGATACTAAAACAAAATAAGGGTCTAAACCATTTTGCAAATGAAGGCCTGAATACTAAAATGGTGTGACTGAACATATCACTATAAGGTTGAAGTCAAAGTGCTTCTAAACCGATCCCCCTACACTGTCGATTTAATTGATTTAAGCATCAGTATCAGACTGAACTAAAGATCCTAACACTGATACCAATATCAGTATCCTGACTGATACATGTAAGGACTGAACTATATGTAAAGCCCTTCACTTCCATATTGGCTGATACTCAAAGGAGAGTATGGACTGAACATATTACTGGAAGCAAGGACTGAGTACACTATCCTTTGACTGCATAAAGGACTGAATGAAAGTATCCTTCTTACTAATACATAATCAAAGGGCTGAACACAAAATAGTATACCCGAGCCCTTCTTCAATTCATATTACTGACATAAGAAATATCCTAGGACTGAACATTTATGAAATGATGCAGTCAAAATGGTCGAAAGAAAAGGCAAGGACTGTACTGAATAATAAAGGGATGACTGAAACTAAATAATAGTCCCAGCTCTATGGGACTGAAAAAATAAAGTGTAGACTGAAAATTGAATAAAGGCCTGAACAAATTAAAAGGGACTGAACTTAAGTGTTCGATACAAATATGACTGGACTGAAATAAAGTGAACTAACCCGAGCCCCTTCTCATTAACTGATACTAAAAAGTAAGGGATCGGACATAATGCAATACCCCATCACTCAGTTCATTGACTGAACATTAGTGAAATAGGGATTTATCTCTTAACAAGGTATGGACTGAACACAAAACTGGTACAATATTAGTCCAAATGAGGTCTGTACCATGATATAAAATAGAACTGAACAATGAATGTTAAAGAAAGAATGATATATGATATATTATGAACTATAAACTGATACCCACATGTTTCTAAAACTGAAACATCTAATTATAAATATGACTGTTACAACAGGGGATTGAACAAGTGGAAATGATTCAAGCCCATGCATTAACTGACACAATGCATACAAGGACTAAACACTAACAAGGGACTGATGTATAGGAATGAAACATGTAAAAAGAGAACTGAACAATAATGACAGTGTCAACAGTTCACATATGAACACTAGAATAGGGCTTATATTCCACAACCCCCAATCAACATACAACCCATCAAATCCTCTTCTCAACACTAGATAAATTTACGAATGCTTAACCTATAGCAATGCACATATAAAACAAGAATCAAAACTAAAATTAGAGCATTGGGTGCTCTTTTGGCCATTTTGTCAAACACTTTTCGTACGTATCGAACACGTGGTGACACGTCCATGATACACACTCCAAATGGATTCAAACTTGACTCAAAGTACACTCACATGTTCTAAATCATTAGTATGACGTAAATAACCAATTTACAAACCCTAAAATCTCTATTCTCGGATTTACCCCCAATTTGAGCCAAATGTAAAGGGAAAATCCCTCAAATAGTCAGAGGAGAGTCTACCCTCCTAACTAATGGCAACCATAATGCATGGGGGTCCCTATTTAATGCCTCTGCACTATTTACTATGAATTATAAGGGTTCAGAATGCATATACCTATTGGGAGATGGATTCTCAATAAAAAAGTCTCAAAATCTAGAAGCCCTGAAGCTCCAAGTGCTCCAATTCCTCCAAGCTTGCTTCTAGAGCCTTCTACTCTCCAAGAGTTAGAGAATGAGACAAATTTGAGAGAATATAGAGAAGATTTGAGTGGAGGAATAATTTGGGGAAGAACTCCTAAACTAGGGTTAGGTTTTGGAATGAAAGGAGAAAGAAGAAGAAGACGTTCCTCTTAAATGGAAGTGGTGGTTGCCATAGGCTAGGGTTTTAGGGTTTCAGGCTTGGTGAAATGTCTGGGAAGCCCTCTCAATTTGTCATGACAATTACTTCTAGTGAAAAGGCTTTCTTCTAATTAGGTGTTTAGCCAAATTTCTAAATGACTTGCTAGTCAAACTAGAGACTAACTAACTTAATGAAATTGGTTTGTTGATTGTCTAATCTCACTAATTAGATCCACTAGGGTTACTAACAATTATTCTAACTAAAGGCTATCCACTAATTATATTCAATAAAAGCATATGCACTATATTAAATAATATCAGTAATTAATCCCAAAATTATAATTATTAGTTTTGTAAAATAATTTATCAATAAAAATGATTTGAATTCACAATAACAACAAGAAATAGGAAAAGTCAAAAATACCCCTCTTCGAAAAAGTGGTAGTTACAATCCTACCCCCTTAGATAAATTTTGTCATCAAAATTTAAGTTGGTCGTACCCTTCTTTAGGTCATGCCCCCAACAATCATGGTCCAAGAAAGCCTTATCTAAACCATTTAATTCTATTGAAGAAACAACACGCATGGTTATGACCCGTCATGATACAAAATTCGAATTAGGGTCTTACTAACTACACTAACCATACTATAGCACGAGGGAACTCATAAGGTACCAAGAAGCACACAAACAATGGTGGAATGCATCATCAACTCATCTCAAAAAGACATACTAAAATCTTGGTTAATTACACTCCTCCAACTGGGTCTAGTGACTGGAACTCCCTCCTTGAGCCGGGGCTTCGGCTAGGATAGGTGCAATAGGACAGTATCGCATCATATGTGTAGCTGACCCACAAAATAGGTACAACCCTTTCCTATTTCTACAGTCGGTCCACCCATGCCCGAGCTTCTTATAGTAGGCACAAATAGGCACCCGCTCAGCAAGCCTCTGTTGAGCAGGAATGCGAACTGGAAATGTTGGCATAGGCTGAAGGTTTGGGCAATCATGAGGCCCTGGGTGGATATTGCTCCTCACTCTCTTATGACTAGGCTCTCCTAGAGAACGTACTAGGTCCCACAACTGCTGGATTCTCCGCCTTTACTCCCTCATAATCTCGTCTGAACTTGTCACGACCCTCACCCAGTGTAAGGACACGAGAAGTGGGTACGTCCAACCTACGCCACAGTATCGGCGATAGAACGCTATCCTAGGTCACAACATCTAACACAATCTAGAATATGCTTCGAATGAAGATTAATACAACAAGTAATCTCAATCATAAACTAAGATGGAAAAGAAGATAAGATAATCTCAACAGAGAGTCACAATATAAATAATAAGTCTCGGTGTAAACCACACTATAAATAATATCTCGATACAATCATATTGTCTTAATGACTAGATAAAGATATAAGTCTACTCTAAACAAATGGCAAGTCCTCAGCGACTACTGGATCCTGCTGAGGGTCTAGGTCACCTGTGTCAACTAAGCCTGCTCTATAGTAAGTGTCGCAGCAATCCTCATCATCTGTAATATTTCAACAGGTTCAGTCAGGACAGGAACGAATATATATCTTTCACACAGATCATAACATAAAAAAAATATAAAACAAGCTATAGAATAATATACATGAACTTCTGATAATGAAATAAGACTGTAAAAAAGAACATAATATATGGAAAAAGATATACATGATATAATAAGAGAATTGAACTAACTACGTGGTGTAGAGCACAATCTGCTTATGTAAACTGGCTTAGGTTATACATGACTTAAATCTAGTTTGGAGTTGTACATGAAAAGGGTGTAGATCACATAACCAAATAAATACTCCCCCTGCCCCAATCAGTACACAAGGATCTGTCCAGGTTATGTTATTGCACATGAAAGTAGTGTGTTACATGGATAGCTAGTCCACATGAATGCTGGGTTATACATAAAAGCTCACATGATCATGAGTGTACATGAATAACACATGAGTATACATGAATAAATACGAATACAAAGAGTAGACATTGCACACAATAAAGTATATGAGCACAATATACCCGATGTATCCGAGAGGATAACATCATATGAAAAGATCCATATAGTACTAATCCGTGATAACATCGTGACAGCAACAAGTAAACTAGTCTATAACAAGTAAATATATCCAAACAAGAATGAAACGGTCAGAGAATGTACTCGTCTGGCAATCCAAGCTGCTGATGAGAAAGTGTAACTGAACTGGAGTGATGTAATCCTATTTAAAACAAGCACAAGTCACAACAAGGTCTAAAATATCATAAGGAATGCCTACAATACAATTCTACATGATTCTAGGTCCTTCTAGGTCAAAGTCAACCCTTGGTCAACTCTGGTCAAACCTGGTCACCTCTGGTCAAACCTGGTCAACTATAAGTCAACTAGTCCGTTTACTAATTTTTAGGTCAAGCACAAGTTTTCAAGTCATTCTAAGTCCGTTTGAGTCGATTTGGATCAAGTTTGACCCATAGTTAACTTTTGTCAACTTTGTTAACTTGCCGGTCGACTCGGCCATTCGAGGCTCCTTGGGTCAATCCTAATTTGACTCAATACTCCCTAGGTTACATTCACAAGCAAACAATTACATATATATACTCATTCATTCTAGGTAGTGTATCTACATATATATACACATATATATACATATATACACACATGTACTTAAACTTGTGAAGAGAGGTTGTGTGCGTGTGTGTGTGTGTGAAGAGCTGCTTTTAGGGGGTACAAATCTGAGAATAAATGGTTATTTATACCACTATATAAATATATCATATATATATATACATATATACACAAATCTATTTAAACGAAACTTTTTATATATTTGTTTTATATTTGTTTTCTATTTGTTTATATTTTTTTTACCAAAACCCCCTTTTTATTAATCAAGGCTCAAAATGCCGAAGCCTGAAATGTATACACGGCAAAAGGACGCCCTATTCAAGTATATCACTAAAAGGGACAAAGAAGGGACAAAAAAGAGATACAAAGTGCCAGCCCCGGGTTAGGGAGGCAGCGAGGACCAGAATGCTGACGAACAGTGGGAGCACAGGGCGCTTCGCTTACGGCATTGGCAGAATACTTCCCTAGTGAGCTGGTCAGCTGAGTAATGGAGACCTTCGTATATCGCCTTGTTATAATTTTTCCATATCGCCCACGTAGCGGCCGCTACGACAATCTGGTGGCCGTGAGAAGCTAAACCCCATGAGGCCGCTATATCGTGGAAGCGACCACCCCTTGGCTCTATACTGTAGTGGCGGTTAAGGGTCCTCCAGATACTGGTCGGCAGGCTCCCTTGATAGAAGATGTGGTCGATGGTCTCCATCTGACGGTCGAGACAGCAATTGCAGGCTGAGGCTAAGCTAATCCCAATGGTGTTGAGGGTATCATCGGTTGGCAGTTTATTTCTAATGACTCTCCATATGAGGAAAGACCACTTCTTGGGTATACAGGTGTGCCAATAATACGCAATGACCTGATGGGGCCACCCCAATCCTTGGCTAGCGATTCTCGTGGACCTCACCGAAAATGCCCCCGAGGCCTCGAGCGTCCACTGTAGAGCATCTGCATCGCTGTCGATTCTCAATCCTCGCAATCTTATGCACTCCGCCGCTTCGATTCCGGCCCATTCGTGTATCTTGTCCCAGTTCCAGTCTTCGGTGATGGGGTTCCACAAGTCTCTGATCCTACTGTATATATATATATATATTTTCTACTGTATATATATATATATATATATAAAATATATATATAAATATATATATATATATATATATATAAAAATATATATATATATATATATATATATATATATATATGTATAGGAGAGAAAAATGTTGGGCTTACGAAGGGGGAAAAGAAAACTCAGACCTGGGGTTAAAATAGCTCAACAAATATCATCACAATATTTATACATATATCAATATTTAAAACACACACACACACACACACACACACACATATATATATATATATATATAAATATATATATATATATATATATATTTATATATATATATATATTTATATATATATATATATATATATATATATATATATATATATATATATATATATGTAGAAGCATGAAAAATACAGGGTTCATGCGGATTACAAATTGCCGCATAGGTACTTTGGGCCAAACAGGTCCGCATGAATGAAAGCCGCATGACTGGTTCAATGACATATACGGCCCGTCAAACAGCTGTAGAAGGAAGATATGCGGCCAAGAGGAGCAGTTTGACTGATAAAGCTGACAAGTCATGGCAAAACATGACAGTTCTGACACTTCGACAAAAAGATAAGACGTGAGACATCGTCCAAAAGCAGGGTTCGTACGCCTTCATGCGGCCAGAAGAGTGTCATCTAAGCCGCATGAACCTGTGAAACCCGCAAATTCAGATTCTCGATATTTTGTTTACAAATTAGTTTAATTATTGCTATTATTAATAATATTATTTTATTTTATCATTATTAATGTCAGATCAGTGAAATTATTATTATAAATCATTATTAAATGCTAATTTAGGAAAATTGTATATTTTTAGAAAGATTAATATTTAATCCTGGAATTTCGAATGTTGATCTTGACCAGTAGATTGTGAAACCCATATTTTTGTAAATAATTATTATTAGTATTTTAGTATTACTATTATTATTATTATTATTATTATTATTATTATTATTATATTTTTCTGAGTGTTAAAATAATTTCGAAAATTAACAACATGGATTTATGAGTTGATAGCCCAGACCGAACCAGATCCGATCCGGCGCACCCCATCCGCCCCGGTCGACCCCTCTGGGCCGAGCACCTCCCGAGGCCCCGTCCCCGTGTTCATCCGCGCCGACCCCGCGCCGTTCCCGCTGTACCCCGGCGCCCCGGGCCAGCCGCCCGTCACCGCCGCTGTTCACCGCCGGCACCCGCCGCGTGGCCTTCGTCCGTCGGCCCCGCTCACCGTGTCCAGGGGTGTCGTTTGGTTCCGAGACCCGATTCGGGTTTTCCGTTCGACTTCGGTTTGGGTATAATTCTAGAACTCCACTTTTCTTTTAGTCGGTGATGAATTTTCTGGTCCCCGAATCCAGCAGGATTTCGGTTTTTCGACAACGTAAATTCTACGTTGCAATTTCTATTTTTTTCGGAATTTTCGGAGAATCGGGGTGTCTGAGAACCTTTTCGAAAGGAACTCTGGAGAATGATTATTTCTCTGGGTTTTCCTATTCGTAGGCTAATTCTCGGAGTTTCCGAAGGAAATTTGGAAATTACCCGTATTCGGATTTTCGGGAAAGTTCTGTTGATTTTCCATGGTTTGATATTTGGTTGTTTTTAGTGGGGTATGTGTTCTGTTGTGTTTAGTTGCGGAATTGGGTTTTTTTTAAACATTGTTTATGTTGGAAATTTCCTTTGGTTGTCACTCCTGGACTATGAGTTAGTAGTGCTGGTTGATTGGAAAATATTATTTTGAGGAAAATATATTAAAGTGGGAGTTTTGAGAATTATTTTGCAGGTATCGGACGCGTTCCCAGTTTTTGGATTATTCCGAAAACAGAGGGAATGTTGCCGAAATTTTCGGGAAATTTATTAAATGGTTTTCAAAATGATTTTTGAATTAAATATTATTTTTATAATATTTTGGGCGACGACCTTAACGGTCACTGGGCCCCGGCTAAATGCAAACGAAACCGGTTTCGTCCGGACGTTGAGGCATTAGCTAATTTTGTGACGATTGGACCAAGTCTGAGACTCTTAGTAATATTTATTCTAATTTAATTTATTAATTTTGTTTTAGTAATTAAATTGCAGGATATTATTTAGAGTTAACTAACCTTTTCTCTTATTTCAATTTATGTAAAAAGGTCTGTAAGGGCATAAGCCCATTTATTTATTCTGGTGGGAATTGTAATAGTTAGTTTTTCTTTATTTTGTTTTTATTGTTGATTTGATGCGAAAACGAAATATGTTAATTAATTATTATTTTTATAAAAAGAAAAATAATAAATGTTTTATCATGTTAGAATTTTTTTTTAAATTATATTATTTAGATAAGAAATTCACGTATTTCTCACTTAAAGAAAAGTCCTAGTTTTTTATACGTATAAATATGAAACTACCAAATTTTGCCAATAAACTGATTTATACAAAGTTTTTCCCGAGATTAAAATGTAAAGTGAGTTTTCTTCGTAATTTTAAATACAACTCGCTAGTAATTGCGTTTGTTGTGATAATGTAAGAAAAGATTAAAATCGACTAGGACAAAATTCTAGAGATTGCAACTAGCACACCTAGATATGGTTCAATATTGGTTCTAAGACAGACTTCTCGATTGTAGGATTTCGAGGACAAGTCTGAACATCAACCCCGGAAGTCAACCTTCATTCCAGTCATATAATTAAAGGCAAGTACATTTTATGTAGATTTTACAATTATTTTCACAATTGTTTCATTGCAAGTTTAAACCACAATTATACACGAACTCCTTCGGGAGCATTGATCGTATTGTTGGGGACTGGGGGAATAGTGTACTGGATATGACCAAATCCAAACTTAGGATAATGAATGTGTTAGCTTACCCCTCTCTCACACGGGGATAAGCCATACCGTATCGCTAGGATACAAATGTACCCAAACCGGTCATATTCTTTACCTATTCATATCACTGTACTGTACTATTTCAAAATTGTTCATTTTCAAACTGTTTAAAAATGCATGTTATAAATTGTCATTTTAATTGTTAAAATTTGCATGAATTGTACTTTGCTCCCTCCTGACTGGAGACCAACCATTTTAGGTGATTGTGTCGTCGAAGATCTGATGCCTGTTCTCGCAGAACCTGGAACCCAAGAACAGTAGAGCTGGATAGTAATTTATTAACCAATGTATCAAGTGTAATTGCTGTATTAATGGTTGTTGTATTTCAAAATTTTAAATTGAATAAAAGATTTATATTCGTTAGAAATTTTTATCTGCATGTGTTTCACTACTGAATACAGCTTACTGCCGCCGTCTCAACAACGGTGCAGGCTGGGCATGATCCGATTCGACCCAAGTAATTGGGACCGGGTCGTGACATGTTTTTAGTGGTGGCCCATGCAGGTCAGATCTGTAAATTGGTCTAGTCAACTTAGTCTAGACCATCGCGCAGTTCTGAAACTTGACCTAGGGATAGTTGAGACTTTAGGAAAACAGACTTTAGAAACAACTAGAACACTTAGATGATATACACCATGTTACATTATAGGGCCGAAAAATTATTTAATTAAATATCTATTTTTGACTGCTTATAGTTTCGTAGGATACCTTGTTTGTATTTGTACCTAAACCTTATCTAGATTAAGCTGATTGTACCTTTGAGTGTCCCATGACTTTTGAAATTATTCTCCTACCATAATTTTCAGGTTCTAGTATACTTTAGGATTCATATTCTTTTTGGAATAAGATTGAATTTTTCAATCTTCTTCTTCTTTATCAAACCTAATTTTAACTTTTTCATTGGTTGATCAGATTTTACTTCTCTACCTCTATTGGAATTTTGATTCATTTGTTATGAAGAGTTTCAATATTCTCTTACAACCCTATTAAACTCTTTTCTACTCAATATATATCTACAACCCTTATCCAACCTTTTGCCTTGATCTCCTTTCTAATTGACTAACTTTCTCGAAATCAATCCTGAATCAAAGTTCTTCTGGGATCATTTAAACCTCAAGGTCAATTATTACCAGAAGAATTAGTTCAGTTCATGATTCTCCTAAAGGAGTTATTTTCAATTTCAATACTATCTCCTATGTTTTCCCAAAAATCGAGAATATTCTCATCTGTTAATTTCCTCCATTCATTTTAAAAACCCTACTCTATCTATGAAATTTTGATCAAATCAAGGCCTAGAAAGCTTCTATAATCATGAAGCAGGAACGGTCAGAATTCTTTCTATTGTTAAATTTTCTTAAGTCAAAGGGATTTTTTTAGCTGTCCCAAAGCTATTTAATTTCTTGGCGTTACTAGACAATTCTAATTTGATTTCCTTGAATCAATGAGACTTACCTTCTCTCAAATTTTCAACTTTCCTTAGTTCTGAAATTATTTCTTCTCAAAATAAATTTTTGTATTCCCTGAGTGATTTGTCGGGAATATTATCATTGGTTTTTCTTACTTAATCTGAAGCGGTGATGCTTCTATCTTATCTAGTGTTTGACTCAAATCAAGGTTGATCGTTTCATCTTCGAAATCGGAGAACAGATACTTCTCTTGATTTTTAGCCCAGTCTCTTGAATCTCAAACACATATTTTGATAAATCCCTTAATCTCAGAAGAATAGTCATCTACATTTTCTATTCTGTTTAGAACTTTAAACTCGTTTTGATTATTTAAAATTATACCTCGATGTTACTCATGATTTTGATCACAACAAAATATTCTAAACTCTATCTAGAAGATTCTAAACATGTTTAGAATTTTATTTTGATATTTAGCAATCATGCCTCGAATCTGATTTTGTCTTATGAAGTAAACCTAGAACATTTTATAGCTTGGATTTTTAGAGTGCATGATATATAGGATATATATGAGTTAAAATATACAATGGTGATTAGTATCGAAGAAAGTTTGTGAATAGTTTGACATTGAAAAATTAAAGGTTGTCAATGCTAGGCATAGAGAATGCACTCTAGGAAGGTGCATGGTGAATTAACTATAAAGGATAATCGAAACAAGAAATATTGGATTTAAAATGTAAATAATTGAGGATGACGAATTGTATGAATAGAAGAGTGCCAAAAAAAAAAAAAAAAAAAAAAAAAAAAAAATTTTGAGAAGATTGCACCCGATAATATGAACATTGAGTTTAGTGGAAAATTAATGAAGGAAAAGATCTTATTAGAGTAATAATATCATTAAATTTTATATTGACTTTGAAGAGTTGACACTTTTGATTTTAAGGAAAACAATTTTTGTAATGATAAGCCACAAGGAGTTTTGATTAAATATTTTCGAAGATGTAATTGATTGAATATAAAATCTACCAGTTGAGGGAAGAATATCATGTCGAGTAGAAATTGAAAGATTAGAGGATTTAAATAAATTTTGGTGATGTGGCTTCGAGTTTTAAATTTGTTGTCTCTAGATATGAGATGTATATGAAACATTATGATTTCAGTTTTGAAAGTAAATTTTGATTTAAGGATCCCATTTAAAGGTTATCAAAGTTTTTGAAGTATGATTTTTGATTTACAAAATTTCCTCATTTATTTTATGTAAGAATTTGATTTGTGAAATGACAGTAAGTTTGTTTTTATATATATTCGTTTGACGAATTATTTAAAACTTATGGTATTTTTTTTTTAAAAACTATTTTATAGATCCTCGCGGCAGGATAATTATATTGAGAGGATCATCTTGCGCTTTATTAAAGGAGAGTAGCCATGATTAAATTTTAAATCTTTGAAAAGTTTGTGTTTGAATCTTTTGATGTTTGAATTTGGATCTTGAAATAGAGATGGATGAACTTAGGTTAAAGAAGAAAACAAATCTGTGGAAGTTCTATAAATTTTTGGAGACAAGCATTACGTGACCAAGATTGAAATTTGACTTTTGAGAAAATTATTTTATTTGAATGAGGAAAAAAAAAAAAAAAAAAACTTATTCATCGAATTAACATTAGTATAAAAAACAAAATTGTGGATTAGCAATATAGATTTTGATCTTATGATTTGATTTCTTACTGGAATTGGAGTTGATGGGTAAAATTTTTAATTTGATATTTTCTAAGGTGGAAAGTGGAAGCTTTGTAGGATTAAAATTTAAGGATAGAATTTATTTAAATAAAAGAGTTGAAGAATGGATATGGCACATTGACGATATTGTAAAAATCACAAGTTTTGAGGGATGTAGTATGATTGAATTTGATTTTTAAGAAGATTATCATTATATTACAAGATATAAATTTAAAGGTTGTATTTGAAGATTGAAAATTAAAGTTTGTTTGGAGCATTGAATTTAAATTTAACATTTAAGGATTGGATTTGATTCAAAATTTGAAATTTTGCGGAAAACCAAATTTCGAGGAGTTGAGAATATTGGTGATATTGAGATTTGGCATAAATAGTTATTATTTATTATTTGAGTTAAAAAAAAAATGATGAAGAATAGGATCTGTGGATTATTGTTCAAATTCAAATTTTGAGTATGAGCTTTGAAATAAGAAATATAAAATTGGTTGGGTTTGATACGATATGTGATTGAACTAAAATTTTAGTAATGTGACTCATTAAATTTTAGAATTTACTAGCAGAGATTAAAAGCTTAAATTTCGAGGACGAAATTTTCTAAAGAGGGAAGGTTGTGAAACCCGCAAATTCAGATTCTCGATATTTTGTTTACAAATTAGTTTAATTATTGCTATTATTAATAATATTATTTTATTTTATCATTATTAATGTCAGATCAGTGAAATTATTATTATAAATCATTATTAAATGCTAATTTAGGAAAATTGTATATTTTTAGAAAGATTAATATTTAATCCTGGAATTTCGAATGTTGATCTTGACCAGTAGATTGTGAAACCCATATTTTTGTAAATAATTATTATTAGTATTTTAGTATTACTATTATTATTATTATTATTATTATTATTATTATTATTATTATATTTTTCTGAGTGTTAAAATAATTTCGAAAATTAACAACATGGATTTATGAGTTGATAGCCCAGACCGAACCAGATCCGATCCGGCGCACCCCATCCGCCCCGGTCGACCCCTCTGGGCCGAGCACCTCCCGAGGCCCCGTCCCCGTGTTCATCCGCGCCGACCCCGCGCCGTTCCCGCTGTACCCCGGCGCCCCGGGCCAGCCGCCCGTCACCGCCGCTGTTCACCGCCGGCACCCGCCGCGTGGCCTTCGTCCGTCGGCCCCGCTCACCGTGTCCAGGGGTGTCGTTTGGTTCCGAGACCCGATTCGGGTTTTTCGTTCGACTTCGGTTTGGGTATAATTCTGGAACTCCACTTTTCTTTTAGTCGGTGATGAATTTTCTGGTCCCCGAATCCAGCAGGATTTCGGTTTTTTCGACAACGTAAATTCTACGTTGCAATTTCTATTTTTTTCGGAATTTTCGGAGAATCGGGTGTCTGAGAACCTTTTCGAAAGGAACTCTGGAGAATGATTATTTCTCTGGGTTTTCCTATTCGTAGGCTAATTCTCGGAGTTTCCGAAGGAAATTTGGAAATTACCCGTATTCGGATTTTCGGGAAAGTTCTGTTGATTTTCCATGGTTTGATATTTGGTTGTTTTTAGTGGGGTATGTGTTCTGTTGTGTTTAGTTGCGGAATTGGGTTTTTTTTAAACATTGTTTATGTTGGAAATTTCCTTTGGTTGTCACTCCTGGACTATGAGTTAGTAGTGCTGGTTGATTGGAAAATATTATTTTGAGGAAAATATATTAAAGTGGGAGTTTTGAGAATTATTTTGCAGGTATCGGACGCGTTCCCAGTTTTTGGATTATTCCGAAAACAGAGGGAATGTTGCCGAAATTTTCGGGAAATTTATTAAATGGTTTTCAAAATGATTTTTGAATTAAATATTATTTTTATAATATTTTGGGCGACGACCTTAACGGTCACTGGGCCCCGGCTAAATGCAAACGAAACCGGTTTCGTCCGGACGTTGAGGCATTAGCTAATTTTGTGACGATTGGACCAAGTCTGAGACTCTTAGTAATATTTATTCTAATTTAATTTATTAATTTTGTTTTAGTAATTAAATTGCAGGATATTATTTAGAGTTAACTAACCTTTTCTCTTATTTCAATTTATGTAAAAAGGTCTGTAAGGGCATAAGCCCATTTATTTATTCTGGTGGGAATTGTAATAGTTAGTTTTTCTTTATTTTGTTTTTATTGTTGATTTGATGCGAAAACGAAATATGTTAATTAATTATTATTTTTATAAAAAGAAAAATAATAAATGTTTTATCATGTTAGAATTTTTTTTAAATTATATTATTTAGATAAGAAATTCACGTATTTCTCACTTAAAGAAAAGTCCTAGTTTTTTATACGTATAAATATGAAACTACCAAATTTTGCCAATAAACTGATTTATACAAAGTTTTTCCCGAGATTAAAATGTAAAGTGAGTTTTCTTCGTAATTTTAAATACAACTCGCTAGTAATTGCGTTTGTTGTGATAATGTAAGAAAAGATTAAAATCGACTAGGACAAAATTCTAGAGATTGCAACTAGCACACCTAGATATGGTTCAATATTGGTTCTAAGACAGACTTCTCGATTGTAGGATTTCGAGGACAAGTCTGAACATCAACCCCGGAAGTCAACCTTCATTCCAGTCATATAATTAAAGGCAAGTACATTTTATGTAGATTTTACAATTATTTTCACAATTGTTTCATTGCAAGTTTAAACCACAATTATACACGAACTCCTTCGGGAGCATTGATCGTATTGTTGGGGACTGGGGGAATAGTGTACTGGATATGACCAAATCCAAACTTAGGATAATGAATGTGTTAGCTTACCCCTCTCTCACACGGGGATAAGCCATACCGTATCGCTAGGATACAAATGTACCCAAACCGGTCATATTCTTTACCTATTCATATCACTGTACTGTACTATTTCAAAATTGTTCATTTTCAAACTGTTTAAAAATGCATGTTATAAATTGTCATTTTAATTGTTAAAATTTGCATGAATTGTACTTTGCTCCCTCCTGACTGGAGACCAACATTTTAGGTGATTGTGTCGTCGAAGATCTGATGCCTGTTCTCGCAGAACCTGGAACCCAAGAACAGTAGAGCTGGATAGTAATTTATTAACCAATGTATCAAGTGTAATTGCTGTATTAATGGTTGTTGTATTTCAAAATTTTAAATTGAATAAAAGATTTATATTCGTTAGAAATTTTTATCTGCATGTGTTTCACTACTGAATACAGCTTACTGCCGCCGTCTCAACAACGGTGCAGGCTGGGCATGATCCGATTCGACCCAAGTAATTGGGACCGGGTCGTGACAGAACCTTATGCGGCTCAGACTTATGCAGCCCCAAAGTCTCCAAACTTCATGCAGCCAAGAGTAACTATGATCCAAGCCGCATGAGTCTCATGCGACCCCACATGATCGAAGACTGAGAAAACTATACGGCTAAAAAAATGATGATCCCCGCAACAGGACACGTGGCAATCTGACCAAGTCCTTAACTACCCAGATTTGCTGCTACAAAATCCCAACAAATTGACAGATGGCAGCCAAAGAACGAGTCTTCGCGTGCTAATCAGCCACGTGGCCGCAAGCCGTCTATGCGACTCAACATACATTATATTATAAATAGCAGGGTGCCACACTCCTGCAAAAGGCTGGCAACCTTCAAGAGAAAAAACAATTTCTTCACGAGCTAGAGACTGCATCAGATAGTCCATGGAGTAAGGCAGAGTTGATAGCACTTTCCCGAGCCTCCACCGTCACCCCCCAGAATCAAAACTAAATAATTGTACTCAGATTGTTTCCTAGGATTTCTTTCTAGGCTTTCCTTTGTACAAGCGAGTATCCAATCAATTTCAGTATTTTGTAATACCTGTCTTTGATTTTTTATGGCAAACACGATGGCGACTCTGCTGGAGACTTTCTTCTCTTTCGATGAGAAGTTGGTGACATAATCTGACGTGTCCAAGCTCGACTCTACATAGCAGATGCTTGTAGTTCGTTTTGACCAACAAGCCTTCGAAGAATTGCTCTCTGAAGGGAGCGCCAGCCCGTCTCAGAAGCGAGCCAACCTAAAAAGGACTCGCAAGGCGTCGGTGCGCAAAACTGTTGTCCCGACCAAGTTCTCGAAGAAGCTCCTTCTGCAGCCCCAGACGATGACCAGAACTCTCCTGCGGCTTTGTTTCTGACCGCAGAGGATCCCACTGTCCCCAAATCCAGCAGAGGAAAACACTACGATGTTGAGTTTTTGGGGGCACAAGGGAAATCTATGCGGTCAAAGAAGAAGCCGCATAGAGGAGATCGACAGTCTGTCCATGCGGCAGCCAACTCTGGCCGCAGGCAGCCAACACATGCGGCAGCTAGCTCTAGCCGCAAGAAGATGGTCCATGCGACGACCAATCCTGGCCTCAAACAGGACGTCTCATGTGGCCCTGTCAGAAGCTCTGTATTCGACCGCCTCTTATGCGGCCCCGGCGCCATACGGCTCACTGAGGATGCGGGATGTATCAATCTAGACTTCTTGTACTATGCGCCTTTGGATGCTAAGTCAAAAAAGTCTAGGGCAGTACGGGCCCAACCAGCCCAGTCAACTGTCCAAGTTGCTGACTGTCAGCGGGCCCGTTGACTGTTACACGGGCTCCTAACGAAAAGTTGTATAGAACCACCCGCGTCTAGTCCCCCAGGGCTAACGGACAGGGTGGATCTTTAAAGTCTTCCTCAAAAGATCCAGAGCAAGTGCTTTTACTAGCCACGGATGAGGGAGCAAACATGATGCCTAAGCACCCGTACGCTCGGGACTCCCGAGTTCACAAGTTTGGTACAAAGGTAGAGCAGCTTCCTACTGACTTACGTGATGCGATTACTCACAAACGCAAGACGACAGCGTCGGCATGCAATGAGTCCCTCTCGGGGTGTCGTTGCATCTAAGTCATCATCAACTGCTGCTACGACAAATCAACAGCACCTGAAGAGCGACAGTCAGTTTTCCAGCGACTGCAACAGCCAACACCTGTTCGACAAAAACTCAAAAAACAGGTGCAAATTCCAGGGGACGAGAAATTTTTTTTTGCCTCCTGTAATTCAACTCAAAAATTTCCTCCTGGCAAGGGAGGAAAGAAGGCAGGCTCTTCCATCCCGGCCATCTCGGCCAGTATTGCAAGGAGACCCTTATCTAGAGGGTTCCCATCAACCACAGGGAGTGTCTATTTAGGCACTCGATCCAAAAAGAAGCTTCCGGCACCCGGGAGTGCACCTTCGGCCTCCTTAAGAGTAGATGAACCTGGGGGTAGCAATCCCCTCAATGTATGCGACAACCCGGTGTACCAAGAGCACATACAGAGGGTAGAAGTCCTCCAGAACTGTCCACAGACCCAGATTTCCCTGAGGGCCACCACCCTCACCAAGACGATGCGACTTCCTGCACGGGGGTAGCACCCCTTCAGAGTCAAAGGAAGATGACATTTTGACATTCCCTGACGATTTCTCTATACAAAGATACGGCACAGAGAGTACCTCTGCCATAATCCCTTCCACCTCTATCCATATGAGAATAGTCTTTATGGCTAACGACGATCATGAAGCGCCTTCCGACCGACAACGGATAGAAGTGCTGGAAGCCATGCTCCTATCCTTGCTCAAGTCCGTGGACAAGATCAAAGCTGCCTTGCCAACTCAACCAGCGAGGACGCCCAGACAAACAAGCCTGGGACCCGCAGTCAATACGGACTCCAACACGACCGCCCCCCTTTGGGTGATGATCCCTTAGCAGCATCCGTTCCTTCAGCTGCAGATGAAGCCAAGGAGGCAAGGAGGGAAGTCTAGGAGCTTCGGGCAATGTTCAATGCCCGAGATTCTTCTCGGGATCTCAGAATACGGTAGCCATATCCTGTTGCATGGAGAGACGTACCTTTTCTACCGCGGTACAAACCATTCCATATCGATTCCTATGATGGAAAGACCTCTGCTAGTCGGTACATGACTTACTTTGAAGTCACAACCTACCACTTGCCGTATAGTGATGCCATCCTCACGCGACTATTCATTGGAGCATTGGAGGGGATCGCATTCGACTGGTACCGCAACCTTCCAGACAACTGCATTCACTCTTTTGACGGCTTCAAACACTTGAAGTGGGGCATGACGTAATGATGTCGTCTCTTATGGACGTCGTTCAGGGAGAGAGGAAGCTAATGAGAAACTACATCGAGCGGTTTCGCCAAACCGTAATGAGATTGCCCCAAGGCAATCCCGAAAGCTTCTTGATTGAAATTTGTCAGAAGAAGCTGCTCCCTGCAATTAGCCTCTGGATGGGTGACGATCAGTTCAAGAATTGGACAACCTTCATCATAAGTACTACCAACGCAGAGGCAAAATTGAAGAAAGCTCGCCAGTTGGGATTACACATCCCAGATGGAGAAGATAAGGGCATACGTCCTGGGTCCACCCCTAGTAACAGCAACAGTGGCACCACTACTAACCGGGACAACAAGGGCAAATAGGCCATGGTTACTAATGCGACTCAGAAGCCCGAACAAAAACAGGCGGAAGGTCCGTGGCCCAAGGTCAATTACTCATTTAAAGGTAGTCATGTCAAACCTATCTCAAATATGCTCTTACAAGGGGGTAGGATCCAGCTCCCTCCACCAAGGCGCGAGCCCCGAGCAACAGAAATGGAGGACCCAAAGTATTATCACTTCAACCGCTATGTCCATCATGCTACTCATGATTGTTTCCAATTGAAGCGGTACATTCAGAGTCTTATCGACTCCAAAGCTCTGTCGATAGATTTTGAAGAGGTTACCGTAGCGGCAAATATGGTCTATTCAGTTCGACGACTTCCCTCCGACAAACACTCCAGACGGGGTCATACTTGTCCCTCGGACAATGATGGAGGTTACTAATCTTTCACCCGTCCGGAGCCAAACCGCTGGATTAGTACCTCTCACCACATTACGAGGATAGATCATGTGGGTGCATCCAGACTTGGTGCCCAAAGTTACCTAGGCGGTGTCATCTTCCACCAACAAGAAGAAGGGTAGGAAGTCTAGAGCCTGCCACATAATTTCAGCCGAAGCTGAAGAAGCTGCAGATGTTGTTACCCGATCTGGAGCACAAGTCCAGCCTGCACGGGATAATCCAGCCGAAGATCCTCAGCCGACAATGTTGCCTCACTCTGATATTCCAAGGCCATCTCAGCTTCCACTGGCGGACAAATCCAAGACAAAGAAAACCCGCTTCGATAGGCCACTCCGCAATGATGTACCTCAAGGACTGAAGAGACCTTACAACTTCAATATATTAGCACAATTGGCTAATACGCTAGCAAAGTTGTCGCTATACGAGCTCCTAAGGCTCTCCAAGGATCTTCCTATCGCATTAAGCGAAGCACTCCAGAATGCTGATGCCTACTTAGCTCTGGTCAAGCCTCTAGGGGAAGATCCGCCAGCAGATCTGCAGGGCGACGATAACACAGATACAATGCCCAACATCATATTTACTCCGTAGGACATGTTGATCAAGTCCAATTTGTATGATCGCCCCTTGTACTATACTGGGTACATAGGCGACATCAAGGTGGATCGAATGTATATCGACCCTGGCTCGTCAATAAGCATCATCCCGAAAAGCCTGCTCCAACTTCTTGGCATCCCTATGCATCGGCTAGCAGCGACCAATACTACCGTTAGTAGTTTTAACTCGGAAAGGAGCTATCCCCTAGGGAAGATCCGGTTGAAGTGCTAGATTGGTGACTTGAAGACGGAGGTTACCTGCTACGTCATAGAGGTAGACACAACTTACAATATCCTCTTGGGGCGTCAGTGGATTCATGACTATATGATCATGTCGTCCACCCTCCACCAGTGCTTCAAGTATGTCAATCGACACAGCTTCGCGAGGACCGAATTTGCCGACATCGATCCCTTCAAAGGGGTTGAGTCTTATTATTCTTCGGAAGCTTGTTTATATGAAGAATCCAAGAAGTACATCATTAACAAACTGGAGACCATCACAGGGCCAGAGGAACCCATGATAATTCACCTCCAGACACATAAATTAGGCAAAGCAGCACCCCTTGTCGCAACCTTGCATGAAAAGGTGCCTGGTTCTCTCGTTCAAGCTGCGTAGTCGGAACCAATGGTCAGCCGACTCCCAAATTCAAGAGCCAAAGCCCATCATAGGGCCGATGGTAATCCAATTGCCAAAATCCATCAGAAGACGATCGGAAGACACAAAAACCCTTGTCGATCCAATTATTACCCGTCTTCACAAGACGAGCCGGCAGCTAAATGCCGATCCGACAAACTCAAGCAAGCCAATATCTCAAGTTCGACCCTTGGTGGTCAAGTTGTCCAAGACGACATCCCAACCTTTGGGATCGCAGGGGGTAGCCGAAGAGGACATAAAACTCGCCGAATACCTGGTGGCATAGACGGATGGTACCTCTCCTGCTGATGTAATCCCCATGGACAGAGTTCCTTATCTCATCAATAAGAGGTTACGATAAAAAAAAATACTACCTAAAGTGTCGAGTTATGTACATCAGGTACCCCTGAACTTACACTCTGTTCTTCCCCCCGTG
The DNA here is from genome assembly GCA_029216955.1 of Iris pallida. Lineage (NCBI taxonomy): Eukaryota > Viridiplantae > Streptophyta > Magnoliopsida > Asparagales > Iridaceae > Iris > Iris pallida. The sequence continues at coordinate 84,551 of JANAVB010042917.1, forward strand.
GGGACTCGCATTGCATCTCTACGAGTGACAAGTCATGTATATTGATACCTCTAAACTTTCGCTTTGATGTTTCGACTACCATATATCACGCCCATATCACCCCTGTTGGGTTATGTTTCAAAATCTATTACCCGCACCACTAGTGCGCAGAAGGGTAATAGGTCCATAAAACTTATCATAATCTATTGCTCGTACCATCAGTGCACAAAAGGGTAATAGGTCCACAAAATTCTCCCAATGAGAAAAACAATCACGTCCATATTACCTCTGAGTTATTTTCCCATCCATCACTAACAAATCACCCAATACATAGAACTTCCATGTTGATAGCACCTCTGAGTTGTTCTGTGTATCCCTATCTGGCTTACTCCCACCACGTCCTCATTATCTCTGAGTAGGGAGGCTATACTTTAGACCTATATTTACCACGTCCTCATTACCTCTGAAAAAATATATCGGTCTTCTCTCCACTTGTTATCAGTACTCGCATCGCCAGTACACAAAAATGGTAATAAGTCTCCAAAAATTATCCTAATCTATTACTCGTACCATCAGTGTATCAAAGAGTAGTAGGTCCACAAAATATCTTTCAAATCTATTTGCTCGTATTTTCAAAAATGCACCAAAGGACAATAGGTCCACAAAAAAGTCCCCCCAGGGGATATTCTTTATCAAAATGCTATTACAAGCTCCTCAGAGTAGAGTGAATGCATTTTGCTCCATCACTAAAAAAAAGAGAAAGAGAGGAAAGGGAAAGCAAAGTCCACTACTCATCAGCAACACACAACTTGCTAAGAATGCCCTCCAGCTGTGCAATTGAGCGCTCAATTCTCAGTTTGACTCAACGTTCAGCTTCCTAGGATAACCTCTCGGTGTCCTCCAAATGCGCATGAGCCTGCCAATTTTCTTCTAATTTCTTTAGTGCTCCCTCAAACGCAGCAGAGGCTCGGGTGACTTCATCAGTCTCCTTCCAGATCTTCTCACTCTCCTGATGAGTGGCTTGGAGCTCAGTCTCCAGATATGTTAGCCTAGCCTGGAGCTGGAGGAGCTGCTCGTTAGTTTTGGCCATATCACGAGTAATGGTCTCCTCACGAGTCAAGAAAATCTCTCCCCTCCCGGCTCAGCTTATCATACTTAAGGAACAGCTTCTGGAGGCCCTTCTCCAAGGAGGGCTTGGTCATCTCTTGAATAGCCTTCACCTTTTCCACGGCTGATACAAGGAAAGCACGCTCCTTCTCCACCACGGCAGACACATCGACTTGCCGTAGTTTCTGCAACTTGGTTAGGCACTGATTAGCCTCTGCCAGCTTGTGCTCCAAAAGGACGGCCACCCCTTCTCCACACGGAAGTGTCACACTCACTTTTCAATTTCAAAAGTATTTTAGTAATTGTGATTTATTTGAATTTTTATGATTTTTATTTTAATTTTTATCTATTTATTAATTAGATTGATTGCAGTGAGATTTGATTGATTGTAGACTGGTGACTTGGTAGTTTGACCTTAGTCAACCTTCACTGGAAGCCTAATAATGTAATTAAAATTCATATTTTGTTTTAAAATTTTATTTAGATTTAATCTCTATTTTTGGAGTGGTTTAGATGATTTTAGTCTTTTAGCCATTTTGGCCTTTTTGTGGTTTTCTAGATATGTTGACTTATGTTGTGCTAGCAACCGGTTTAACCTTAGAGGACATTGTATAGGGGCCTAACCATGCCTTAGAATGGTTAAATTTATTTTTAGAATTTATTTTAGGCTTGAGAGTATTTTTAAGATTTTAATTGATTTATTTTAGCCTTTTTGCATGCAAGCCTTTAAGCCTTTTGACTTGGGCCCATTTCTACTTGAGAATGAGTTGGCCCAAGTGAAACCCTAACCCTAGGAGACCCATACTTGGCAGCCCAACACTGCAGTACCCCCTCCCCTTTGCATTCATTTGTGAAGTTTTGAGCCTCCACAAAGAAACCCTAAAAGATCCACCTCTCCAAAACTCATAATTCCTTCATCCGGAGTCCGTTTCTTCCCAAACAAATTGTGTTGTGCTCGTCGAGGAGAAGAGGATCTGCTGGAGCATTTTAGAGTGGTGACAGAGGTTTTTGCTGGGGGAAATCGGCCGACACGACAACCGAAGAGCCCCGTTCATTGAGTTTTGACACTTAATAGGTAAACCCTAATCTACCATTGCAAATCCAAAATTTCTTTCATTTTTGCATCCATATAGGTGCCCTAGACTTGCCCACGAAATTTGGTTAATTTTCGACTTCGTTTGATGGCGGTATCGGACACGTGTCGGTCCCTTACGGCACGTGTTCGACGAAATGCCGCTTAGGATAAAAGTTGCTGTATTTGATTCTGACCTCATGGATGTTTAGATAATATGATTTTGATAAACTTTCGTGAAGATGGATTTGGTTTTGACAAAGTATCAGCGGCGTTTCGGGCAACGGACGAACGTGCACGGATCCCGTGCACGAGGCCTTGCGTGCCCTGCTGTCCGCGCATGATTTCTTGATGCAAAGAGCATATTTTTGTGTGAAAATTTGTGAGCACATGGGGGCAACCTCTGCCCCATGCTCGTAAAATTTCATGACTTTTTGTTGAGCGAGCGCGGAGAAATCGTGCGTGCACCGCTCAGCCACTGTACTTTCAGCGTGTCGTTTTTGTCGCGGAAACGGACTTCTTGTGCGTACATGACGCAGCAAAGACCTGTTCCAGGACCCAAAACATGTCGACCTATACCTAGAAGACCCATAGGACGAACCCCAAGTTGCGGTGAGGCCCGACGAACGAGCAGCGAGGCCGGAACCACGCGTACGAGGGCGCGCGGGCGCGCCTTCACGCGCAGCAGGCCGCACGGGAACGGGGGCTGCGTGCGCTACTTCGGGTGGCGTGTCGCCGTGTCACCGTGTCCTAGACCTACCCCAGGACCCCCCAGCTACGTGCACAAGCACGGGGCATTTCGTTGCGTGTTCGGCGCTCAAACGAGCGAGAACGCACGCATATCACGCGTTATCGGACAATTCTGATACGCATTCTGTGGATGCGACACGGACACGACAAGCACGGGCATTTCGTTTATAATATATATATATATTATATATATATATATATATATATATATATATATATATATATATTATATATATATATAAAATAATATATATAATATGTTTAATTATATATGTATAAAATCCCGTTGAAACCCATTCATAATGATACATATTGAGAATGGGTCGAGGGAGATATTATTCCAGATTTAGACTCTTATATTATATCG